>JAQGCC010005849.1:0-10977 GCA_034698905.1 Xestoiulus laeticollis
TTATTTTTGTATTATAACAAGTAGTTTTTTTAAAAGTATGTATCAAAATTTCCCCCATAGCAAAACATGCAGTTCAGATCCCCCTTAATGAACAATAAAACATCAGGAAATAGTTTGCTAAAATATTTCAAACACCTATTGTCAAGTATATGGTTATGTCCAGGACCTTCATGAGATATTAACGTCCATGATCTCCAAGAACAAGAAACTGGTAATTGATCAGATGATGGCGATGATGATGCAAAAATCTATCATCGTAATTAATGAAATTGCATCGACTAGCCAGAGTTCAACCATTTTCCCTTTTGTCAGGTGCGACTGCCCTCAAAGCAAATACGATTTGAATGTAAACAGGCCATTCAACCCTGGAAAAAGTGCTTTTTAAGCACTCCCCAATAGGTCATACGTGCAGCAATATTTGCAAGGATGAACCAGCTAAGCCACCAGAAACGCCAAAGCTGCTTCATTACTTATTACGTGGTGTAAAGTTCACAGATTGATTAAGCCTATACAGGTACAAATAATTTGCATCACATCCTGTTAATCAACGATAAAGCTAACCACATTTACAGTGAAACCACAAGAGAGGATTAAAGGAACATTAACACCGGCTTATATAAGCCTGTTTAATTAAAAAGTAGTTTATAGTCTATCCTGCAGATGCTCATTAAGCAAAAGCAGTTTGGCAGGACAATTTTTAGAAATTTTCGTTAATCCACAGATTATAATCTGTGGATTAAAGCTATAGCTTTAGCTTTATAGCTATAGCTTTAATAAAAATTGCAACACTCTGAAAAATGAGAATGCATTTTATAGGGGTGTTTCGCATTTTTTAGACATTAACCATAAGTCATTTTGAAAATTGGACAGAGGTACAACACCTCAACCTACAAAATGAGCAAAAACCTAGACAAAATTGCTAATTTTTAATTTGGGTATATGTAATGTAATGTATATACTTTGAAGATGGTTATGCAGTGCTATAGTTCTAAATATTATACTATAGGCCTATTGTTGGCTAATGTTAAGCATATATACTTGTAGTGTATAGTGTTAATGGTCCAAAATGCAAATATGGTCATTCTATATAGACCATCATAATCTAGAAATAATTATTCAATTTTAGAAAAAAAAATCCCTTAATTCAGGAATTTTAGTATAACCATTGTTTTCTTTGAACGGTGTAAAAAATCATAGTAAATTTATAAACTGTTATAAAAATATGCCACTAACCACACCTCTTGAGTATATATACTGGTCGATAAATCCTTCTCAATTTTCTAATTTGCCATGAAAGTAACGTTTCATACAATGCAAATGCAAAAAACTCAAGCAACTATATACCATCAAATAAATTGGAAACTTTTTCAATGGTAATTTCGTTTCTATTTATAACGAGGTTGAAATCAGCAAATGCATACAGCTACAATATATAAAAAACGCGCCTAACTCAAAGATTTCTTTTCATTAATCCATTGTTAATATAAACTTGTAGTTCATTGTCGTTTCATACAATCATTGCAAGTTGCCAGAGGCAACCAATATCGTATAGTAATAATAAGACAACTTAAACGCTCCCCAAAAAATAGCCCCCCTAAGCAATGCACTATAGGAATTTTCATTTTCAAACAACAGTATAAAAAAACGTTAGCTAATGCGTGCAATTTCATCCAGATTTAAAATATCTTATCTCATAAGAAAACATTCAGATAAGTAATCCTACTCTCATTGCGTATCAACTATGCCATACACACATCAAAATGCACATGGTGGGGAAACTGGTATTCAGGAAATACTTTTTTTTATATACATGTAAATTAGTATAGGCCTACATGCCTTTCTTTGTACATTAAGAATTGTAAATATCAGCAGTGTATGAATAAATTATAAATATTCCTGAGCAGCACTTGGCTCACTAGCTTTAAAATCACCGCATAAACAATATCAAAAAACAGACACAGTTCTGGGTAGCAAATTATTCATATGAGTGAATAAACAGGAACAAAACGCGCTTGCCCATGTAAAAAGCATAAACAAAATCAGTCAAACCAAAAACGAAATGCTCTAATAATCGAAACAATTGGTCGATTGGAGTATAATATACGCCACCAGGCTGATTCAAAAGTGTACAAAAAAAACGCATTGAATTTTGGAAATTGCCTGTTATATAACAAACGGTGTTAGGATGCCAGCGTTTTTTTTTTTGTTTAACAAATTTAAATTTTTATGTTTTTTAAAAAAAATAATCTCCTTCCTCATGCAGAAAATTAGCACCAGTTGCATTATTAAAGGTTACAGGAAATTGGAATAAAACGCACCAGTTTACAAATTAAGTGTGGCCCATGCATATAGATATCAATCAAGCCTGTATAATTGATCATAAAATCGTTGTCTAAAAAATAGCGGTGAATGCAATTTAAAAACTTGAGATTAAATTCAAATTTATTCAATTTAATCATGCACGAAAAAATATGGTAATCAATGCTTGAAAAATATTGTTATTATTCAATAATTTATCTTTACTACTTTACATACATGTATGTATGTGAATGTACATGCATGAGTGATTTGTGAATATATGTGAAGGTGTACATGCAATAATCACTACATGTAATAATTTTATTCATATATAATACCTTTTAATATTCACAAATGTGCAAGTTTTTGAAAATTCAGGTTTCAGGAAATGATCAACATGGCTAGGAGCAGGGTTAATAACGCTAGGTTATTTATCAGCAATGACGTTTTTTAAAATGATAATAGACAATTACTGTAAAATCTACTTGTTTATAATTACTGCAATTTGTGAAAATTTCCTCAACACTGACTAATGCTCTCGAAATTGCTGATTTCGCAAGACACATGAGGTGATCACTAGTTATAATTAAGTAACATCGTTAACTTGCCAAATTTAAACTTTGAAGTCCAATTAAAAAGCGAGATTGGCAATCAACAGTATTGTAATGAACATTTTATTCAGTTTTACTACTGAAGTAATTGCAGTCGTCTCACTGATTCTATACATGTACATGTAATTTAAAGTCTGAACTATATTATAATGTATGTCTTGACTTAATGAGATTTTAAAACAAATTGACATTAAGCTATAATACCAGACGAAGCAATCTTCTGATCTAATCAAAGAGATGTAAAAATATAGACATTAATCCCCAGTAAAGATTCCAAGTTTCTTGATAAAACTATTTTTTAGGTTTGCAGAATATGTCAGCCAGATTTTGAATGAATTTGATAACCGACTTATCTACACTACAAGATCAGATATTGTCTGCAATATTATTTCGTCCTTTAATTTTGTAAAGGACAGATTCAAATGCATTCGTTAAAAATCCATCCCTCAAATCACCACCAACAATAAATTATGCACTAAATTTGATCCCTTTAAAAAGTCGTACTGTACTTCCAAGAGTCATCCAAAATATTAAAGATCATTCTTTAAATGATGAATAATATCCATTTCAATAATGCGTAGCCTTTCTTAACAATAGCTTCAATTAAACCATAGTAAATCATAAAAAGAGGTAGAAAAACTCCTTGTTATAGTCCATGGGAAATCAGAATCTTCACAATTACAAATGAGACAAAAAGTTTTCCTTTGTGCAGTTTTGAACTACATTTACATCCTACATTTTAAATACGGCTCTATGTGAAACTGCAATATTTTTATTGCAGGAATACCATAAGATAGTTAATGTACTGATGTACAGGTATTGGTAAAAAAAATGCAATGATAATCACATTGCACTAAAGGCAAAACATATTTTTAATATCTACAGCACAATGTAAAAATAGAAAACAAATCAATTGAAGTAATCCCATTTAATACATTGTTTATTTGTAGTGTGTGCAATGTCTAAAAGGCAAAATGGTGGACGTTAACAGTGACAAGATAGCAAAACTGACAACAGAAATGTGTATAGAATTTCACAGGCAATAACTTTTTACAACTGATAAATAAATGCGGAATAATAAATATCAGTGCACCCGATTGTCAAAGATTATCGAATTTTTTTTCCCACTCAACTGGCTTATCTCTACCTAACAAGCGTCATCCAAGCAACATGGATTTTCTATCAAACCTTACGATTTAAGCGTGATCGAAACCACGTAGCCTATACCACATTCAATAGAGCGCAATGTCCGGTTATGCTTTGACACGTGTAAACCATCAAAACTGACCATTTCCGCTGCACGTGATTATGATTCCAAGGAATTACCACTGGATGTTTTCAACCATTTTTTCATCGACCATTTTTTAAGTTAGTAGCCAAGGTGATTTTTTGCTCACCCCATTATGTATGATAATGATAAGCAAAATTAAGCCCTTCTGACACAGCCCTTGGCACCCAAAACTCGTTTCGTTCATGTTTCATTCGGATAAAATTGCAGCCATCCGTAATTGGACACACTGGCCATTTGCTTAATAAAAAAAAAACCCACCTATAATGAACTTCGTATCACAGTATGTCAGCATGCAGAGAGCAATTCCGCTGATTCTGGTGCCATTTGATCTTGTGAATTACGATATTTGAGACCTCCCAAAAGCACCATTCAAAAGAACACTTCCCAGCAATGCCATACAGTATGACTCACCAAGACATGCCTATCAAAATGTCACTGAGACAAAATCTGGATGATTTATTTTGTATTTGAATGCTAAGGTCGACCAAAGACCCAAAGTTCAAAGTGAGTCAACCACAAGGCTAAACGTTTCTTTCAGAAAATTAGTTAATTTGTTTATTTAGCGAATTTATCCCTCCCACCGATCAAATTTACTTATTTGCAAAGCGTGGTTCCCCCTTTTTTATGGGAGGGATTAGCAAGCATTTTTGTGTGTGTAAAGTTTATTCAGCTGTGTAAATAAAGCATCTTTATCGCTTCTTTAATCCCCTTTTTCCTCATTCTCATCACCCATTTTATGAAGTGTGTCGTCCAAATGGAACTAACTTTTCTGGTTATTACCGTAATTATTAACAACAGCCGATGAACGATTAAGTTACATAGGAAATCCATCATTCCATCTGTTATCCGATTGTTCACTGGCAACACTTGTAACTATATTCGCAGCTCATTACGTCAATGACACGTGCTTTATACTGCATTTTACAGTGTATAACGTTATAAAACGGCCAGTCATAAAAAGACAGTGATGAAATACGACCATGTTTACTGGAATTGATTTTACAGGTGATAATCACTGTTCTTCCTAAACGTGCAGCATGATTAACATTCCAACGTTATTAAATTATAAAATAAAAGTACATGTAGGTGAGGCTGACAGGTGCTGACCATCTAGCTTAATTTAACTCCATACGTTACACAATATGCAATATAGCTCTCTTGTGTTGTGATATTAATATTTTTCTTGTGTATTTACAATGTATGCTTTTGAGCAAATGCTGCTAAATCTCAAACATGTCCATTTTAAACATTTATGGCCGGTTTTACCAACGAAGGTTAAACTTAACCTCTGGTCAAACTGCAGTTGACCACATTTTGACCTCCGATTCGGTTTTACCAACAGAGGTCAGTTGGTAAAACTTATACAAATGACCGGGAGGTCAAACTGTGGTCAAAGTTGACTACAGGTTACTTGACCACAGATTTTACCAGCGTTGGTAAAACCGGCCAGTAGTGTACATGTATTCTTTAATTAGACGCAAAGCAACAGAGCACAAGACCATAGTCAAAACTTGAATGGGATATACAGGGTGGACCAAAAGTTATCGACGCTCCACTTTATTTTCTTAAATCTTATAGTTATAAAAAATTCTGTTAACGCGGTTAAATAGGAAGTCATGTGTGCTCTTTAAATTCTACCTAGGGCCATTTTTTCACGTAAACCTTAATTATAACTTTTTATCCGTTACATTTAGGACAAAATATCAAATTAGGAAAAGGACCTGAAAGATCTTCTTGCATGAAATTACCTGTTTTCGATTTCATTGGCATTTATTTAAAGTTATTACAATGTTTTTAATAAAAACGCCAAATGCCAGCTACCCTGCAGCATAATAGTGCACTGCAGTGAACTTTCGGTTCAATAAGCTCCTGCATTACATGTAGGTCACTTCACTGCAGTGCACAACTGTACTGCGGCGTAGCAACCATTTGGATTTTTCCCATGTTCTTAAAACAATTGTAACAACTTTAAATAGCTGCCAATGAAGACGAAAACAATCAATAGCATAAAAACAGACCATTCTCTTCCGTTTCCTAATTAAGCTTTTTGTCCTAAGTGTTACAGCTGAAAAGTTATAATTTGGGTTTGGTCGTATGTAAAATCTATCAAAATCAATGGATAGAGTACACACGACTTCCTCTTTAATTTCATTAACAGAATTCTCCTAACTATGAGATTTAAGAAAAAAGAGGGTTGGCTATGACTTTTGTCCACCATGAATGATTAAAACTGGCTTCTGGACTGTAAACCCCTATCAACATTTCATTCAGGAACACTAGCTTCAAGTACAATGTAAGTTCCTGATTAAATGCTATAAACACAGAGCATGACCTTAATTCTTAAAAGCTGTTAGGGCCTGATCAAGAAGAAGATACCCAAATCTCGTGGACAGGTCAAGGTAGCATCACAGAAAATTACCAAGAATGTAAAAGACCACTGTCTTGTAGCTAGGAGTGGAAATTACCTGGTTGTAAAGGTCGGATGCTAGTGGGATGAACCGTTCCATCTTTCAGCATTTTCACGTGTGCGGCATCCGAGATGAGAGAACACATTTTTCTGTCATTCTGCCACTCGGTCAAAAAACATTTGGTGCACTGGTAACAAATGGCCCATGCCTGTTCCTCGTTGATGGGTGAATTGAAGGAATGGAGCATGTCTGCCAAAGTCAGGCATCCATCCGAATTCAGTCGACACTGAGGCGGTTTGCTCGATTTCACCGCTTTCTCCGCCATGTTAATCCAATGGGAAAAAGCACGACGGTTTTTTTTTTCTTCTTCTTCTGCTCTTTAAATCCCTAGACGCGTTTGCACCGGGAATCGCGAAATTAAACAGCACCAATGGACGAAACGATCCGGTGAAAGGTCACCGGGAAACACCATGATCGAGGTCGAGAAGAATCCCGCTAAAACCGATGAAATTGGATGCCGCTCGGCTCACATTCGACGGCAGGACGAGTTCGCGCTGGAGCCATCACCGGACACATTCCAAACACGTTATGCCGTCGAAAACAACTCGAATGCCGCATGATTTTCGAGGACGACCGTTCCCCACAAGGCGAGTCCATTCACTACGACACCCCTCATGGAATAACACAATTTCAATCTTGCGCCTTGCTAATCAGCGCCACCTGGTAAACGACTAGGTAAACTTTGATTGGGTTGGAAAAATGGCGATGCTAAAAAGCGTTCGCTGATATGAATCTCGATATAACGAACGCATGATTTTCGAGGACAAACGTACCCTACAACGCGAATCCATTTACTACGCACCCCTCTTGGAATAAGGATTTCTAGCGCCTACCCGGAACCTTTTCAGGCCGGACCTTTTAAAGTCTGACACCGGCTAATCAGCGCCATCTAGTGAACGTCTAGGGAAACTTTGATTGGGTTGGAAAAATTGTCGAGGCTAAAAAGCGTTCACTATTATGAATCTCGTTATAACGAACGCTCGTTATACCGAATGCTCGATATAAGCAAACGCTCGTTATACCAAATGCTCGATATAAACAAACGCTCGTTAAACCGAACGCTTTATATATTAATAATAATAATAATATTTCACATTTTAAATTTTAGTATACATATTCATGAACATGAATACATGTATATGTATAATGTATATTTAAAATTTAAAATTGAAAGGGCATGGAAAGGTTAATTTACACAATAAACACTGATATCCAACCCGAATAAAAACATATATCAAACGCTCGTTATAGCGAACGCTCGATATACATATATATACCATTAAACGCTCGTTATAGCGAACGCTTACACTCGACATTATTGATCATTATTGACATTATTGATAAGTTATAACGAATTGGGGCACCACAGAATGAGGCCTAATTTGGTCTAATGAGGCCTAATAAAAATATACAAGTTTTAATATCGATTTACTTGAAAATATGTCCAAATTTTTAGGAAACGAAATTTTTATTGATTTTGATATTGTATTGACGCGTGCTTGATCTTTTAAAGTTTCTTTATTACAATCATAATTTTATGATTAGTAAAATCCAATTGCCAAAATGTAGGTTTAAAAAGTGGTTTTGGCGTTCTGCCTACATGTAAGCTAATGCAATGGCGTGCTTTTAAGTGATATCATCGCGAACAACGTTATTAAATGGGTGGAATTGTATGACGTCATCTGACACACAAAAAAACTTATTCAATTCTTCATTGAAGGACAATTGTTGCCAAGAGATAACCGAACCATAACAAACGCAAGTCCGCATTCACTTATTGGAGTTGTGTCTACTCTGAAAAATGACCACGGTGGCTGAAATATGGGACCGAATCCATGGCTGGATGGAAATAAAAGCGCCGAAATTGTTGCCTTTGCTCAATTCCGGTGCAAGTGAAGAGAAAATTAAAGCATTGGAAGAAAAACTTGACATGAACGATTTGCCCAACGACTTCAAAGATTCCTACCGTATTCACGATGGCTTTTCCGGGGGTTGTTTTTTCGGATCTAAAAACATGTGCAACACTTTCTTAACCGTGGACGAGATTATAGAAAATTGGTCCGTGACCAAAGGTGTTCTGGAAGAACAGAACTTCGGTGAAGAATATGAAAATAAAGGAGAAGACGATCCTCCAGAGATCAAGTGCAAGTGGTGGGATGTCAGGTAAACTTTTTTCAGAAAATAACAATTTTAAAAACATGTGCATGTGGTATTTTTCAACACATAAAGTTTCTAAATTATATGTTAAATTTGGAAAATTCAATATAAAAGATTGTTTTTTTTAGAAATGCAATTTTATAGATTATGCTCCTTAAAAATGCTATTTTAAAGACTTTAGAAATGCAGATTTATAGATTACGCTCGTATGGTCTTTAAAAAATGCAATTTTTAAAATTAGTATTGAAACCACATTTTTGTAATACAATCAATATACAGTTTGTAATATTAGGAGTTTGAAAAGTTATTAAACATTCACCTGCTGCAAAGGAAATTAAAATATATTTTATTCCCATTTCTCCAAAATTGTCAAGAATAAAAGTACATATATATGATTACATTTGAATTTATTGTATAAGGTGGATTCCTTTTGGAGAAGATGGCTGTGGTAACGCCATATCAATGGACCTGGCCCCAACCGAAGTTGGCTCCTATGGACAAGTGATACAGTGGTACAACGAAGGTCCAGCCTTCGAATTATACGCCTCAAATTTTACAGAATTTTTGAAAAAATTTGCTGACGATTTGGAAAACGATAAGTATAAATTGAGTGGCATGGAAGAGGAAGAAAACAGTGTTCCAGGTCTCATTTACAAAGAATATGACAACTAGTTCCTAAACCTGAAATTTTCTACATATAGCACTTGTCAGATTTGTATACGTATAAATGTAAATGTGCATTATATTAAACAAATTATAGGACGTTACAGAATAATGTGGTGGTGTCATCTAATTCCAATATGTTTAGGGCGGCCAGCATTTCTTAGCACTGTACTTTTTGTGCAATTTACACAAATACCAGCGTTGGCTCACATCGTCCAAATCACAACGTCTGATTACCAATGGTTTAACACCATAGACTGATACTTTGGAGACAGCCATGCAATGTCCTGACTTTCTTTGCCTGAAGATGACATAGTTGCGATGCCGGAGGATTTCAAAGTGGGTCCTAGCGTCACTGATACAATCTTCCTCGTAATTTGTGACCAGAGAACTGCTTCCATTGCGGCCATTTCCGGCACAAATACCATCACCAGCAGCCAGAACCACGAAGCCAGTGTCTCGAAGTGGACGTAGCCAAATCATCTGTTGGAATTTTACTTCGCTGCTACAGGAACGTGAAATGATCATGTTTTCATTCTTGGCTTTTCTGGAACGGACGTTCACGTGAAAACATTTTGACTTATCCCCATTTCTGAGCTGAAGTCGGCTGGAGGAGAAAGGGTTGTCTGGAATGATTCCAGTTTTCTCAAAAATATCGCTGAAGATCTGCTTCAGGGCTGTGATGTTTGCTTTGGCTTCTTCGGCTCTGGATTGGACGAGGTAGAACAACAATGTCCCCACGCATAGTCTGAAGAGACAGCGTCCTCCAAACATGTTTTTGTGTCGATGTTTAGTACTTCCACGGAAGAATTAAGGGCATACATTGAGTTGGTACATATATGTGGTGAAATAAAACCCTCAAGCCGGAAGAATACTTGTAATTCAATGCACTGAATTATAGGAAAAGTATGTAAGCATCGAATGCCATGTCCTCAAATTTAGTAATCAATACATTGCCAACACGTTCCAAATTCATGTCTTTCACATGCACGGACAAAAAAAGAAGCACTGTACAAATATCCTAATTCTGCTATATCATGCATAAATATTCTTCCAAAAAAAGTACATTTTTGAAAACAATTTTGCACTTTTTCTGGGGTTAAATGACACAAAATTCCAGAATAGTTGAATAACTATACTTTAATTGTAGAAAAAATGCAGTTTTTCATCAATTCTGTATTGTAAAATAATTGCATTTTACAATTCTGAAATTAACAGTACTTTTTTCAAATATATTGTAGAAAAACTGCAGAGGTGATGATCAGGGGTCACCTGGTCCTTGAGAGTTAACGGTCCCATGGGCCATACAGGAACACTATAGGGGATTTCCCCGGTGTGCCCGCACTTTAACGCACCTTAAGGGGGATCTGAACTGCATGTTTTGCTAAGGGGAAATTTTAAAACCTACTTTTAAAAAACTACTTGTTATAATACAAAAATAAAAATTGATAAAAAATGCAGTATTTTTGTAGCTACTGCATGATCAAAA
>JAQGCC010005850.1:0-10974 GCA_034698905.1 Xestoiulus laeticollis
TACCCCCCCCCCCCCCCACCATTCCGAAAAGAAAACAATCAATGTAAATTTTAAATAAACATTATTTATTGAATTAACTTTATATTTACATAATTATAAAAAAGTTTGTAAACATACTAACACGTTTATGAAATAGCAATTTAAATATTAGAAAAATTTCCCTATTACGGTACCCAAAAAAATTTCATTTTTACCCCATTTGGGGTAATTTACCCCGGTTCCCCGACCGCTGCTCTAGGCTATTCTCTAAATTGCCAATTTAGTATTTTGTGCGTGAGTTGTCATAATGGATGATGTTTTTGATAAGTGCATGGTTTTTAAAAGCATTCAAAGGAATTCACAGAGGAGTTGGTTTAATCGACGATTACATAATTGTTGCATTGAGTGGGGCCAATTTTAATGTCAGAGGACATTGAGTAGGCGAGGGACAAAACCTTGAAATTATTATGGAATGGAAATTAAGCTGGAAGTTAAATTCCTAAACCACTCAAATCCAATACCTTTAACCAGTATGGGCTTTTTTATGGTTGAGTAGTGTGGGTATTTTTGAAAAGACAACTTTTGGTATAGGCCCTACATGCATGTAGTTGAAGTATCAATCACCAGGTATATTCCCATAAATGAACTGAGAAGCTTATTCAGAATTGAGATGTTTCTGCAATTTATTATATGCTTTATAATGAAGAAAATCAAAATGGGCAAAAAGATTAAAATTTTCCAAATGGATTGCTATCAGATCTATAGTTCAGATCTGTAGTTCATGCCATTACCAATTTATTATGCATCGGTAACTCACTAATGATAGTACCTAGACATGACAGCTGAAATGTGTTTCATATACACTCTATTAATGGACACTGCATTCATTAATGATTTGCATTCTGTGGCTATTTTATGTTAAGGGCTTGCAGTGTTGGTGGGTACAAGCAAAGTAATTAAATTTGGATAGCTGATCAAGACACACCCTATGTCATTCTTTTAGTTTGTAACTTTCGGTTGAGTTCGCCCAAGCATTTCTTAAACTAGCCATAATTGTAAGAAATGCATGCCTGACCAAATGCAATTTAAAAACGAAACCTTGATATGTTATCTTCGCATTTTATCACCTTGTTTTTATGCGAGTGTTGTTTTTTAACTCTCGAAACTATGCACTGGTTTAATAAGCAGGCAGTTAAATTTATGTTTTGAGTGTGTACTCAATGCATACACAGTACCATGAAGCAGGGTGAAATGTTTAATGATGATATACATGTAGAGAAAAAATGTGCCAAAGAATAAGAAATAAGAGTATATCAGTCATGCATATACTGCAAAAAAAAAAGAGGTTTTGTAAATTATATTCTTTGAATTGATATGGTACATGCAATTTTAAAGTTATTACGTACTATACTGTCTTTTAATTGGACCTGCTTAAGCTGTAGAAAGTCATCATTTTATTTCTTGAGAAATAATGGTGGGTTTAATTAAGTCCTTCATCACGAATTTGGCTCATGACATAAATTGATTGTAATTGAACGTTTCACTTTGCTATCTTGCCAAAGTCATATATTTCGATTTTTGAAAGCAGATTCTCCTGGACATGTTCCATTCGTTCTTATTTTTTAATTTATGTTTAATGAGTTAGGTTTTATGTGACGCGGCACAAGGATATGTGACCAACAGAGCACACCAAATAATTTCTGATGATACAATGCACCATTGTGTCAATTATTCTAATCATGTCAGTGTATAATGTAGCATTTCCATATGCCTGGACTCACGCAACATATTTGTAGTATATTTGGTTTAGTTGTCCTTGCTGTTCAAAATAGGTTGAGAAAACCGTCGGCCACTTGATTTCATAATTTCTATCACTATAATTATAGAAACTTAAATTATGGAAACCTTCTCAATCCCTCTAATAGAGGGAGCACTGCTTTATTGCCAATACGCATGCGTGATGACGTTATTGGGTCTGTGGTTGAAGGGAGACGACAATTTTATTAGTTTAACGTGATAACACAACGTTTTGAGGCGCATGACTTTTACGGCGCATAACTTATTGATGCGCATGCTTATATATATTTTTTGTTTATCGTTCTCGTTAAGATTAAAGGAAACCTGCCAACCCCTCTAACGTATGTGGATAGTGAACGGTATACAATGCAAACAAAAAAAAATTCAATTTCTTTAAAAAAATATTTAATAGGCATTCTCGAAATTATTATCATATCAACTTGCGTAATTGAAATGAAAATGTACATCCCTTTGTGAATCTGTGCTAACTTTTAAATTGCAGAGGTGACCTGATGCAACAAATTCGATAAATCATAAATACAAACTTTTCAATATAATGCCTCACTTTTGCATATACTATAGAGATGCTTGCATGTCTACCGTATTCACCCATATCCGAATTGAGATTGCTTATCTGTAGGTAACGGAACAAACCTAATGAAAACATCAATGCAATTTGCATTGTCAACAAACGGCTTAAATATAGGCATCTCATTAAATGCAAATTAAATTCAAAATGTATTCATTTAGCGTGGACCGTAAACCCAGTTTATATCTGATGATCGACTTCTTTCCACCTCTGATTTCATTTGTATTTATTGTAACTAATTATATGTAAACGCCTGGATTTGTAGACCCACAATGTAAAATAGCAGGAAATTGGATAATAAACGAAATAGATGCTTTCAAATCAGTTCCTAATTATTGAAAAACAAACAATCGGGGTGAATAACCATTTCATGTGAATACGCATTTCCTAGTAGCCATAGAGGATTATTTTGTTGGAACTGTTATACTTTTATTATTACATTATAAAACGTTATGTAGTGTTGAGTTTTTGGTGGTCATGGTATATATCTATACTGTAAGCATACTCATACATGTGCATGTACATACATACACTGAACATTAATCTTTGAAATAATTTTCGAGTGAGTATCAATATATAGCAAATGAAATTAGACGAGACGTATATTTGTTGTGAAACGGATATATTTTTAGGATGCATTAATTAATAATAAACGAGATGCATGTACTCAAGCTGGAGATTAATATCGGTAATGTATAATCTTTTCTTCTAGTTATTGCATATGCACTTGAAATAATTCATCATTACTCCTGATTCGCACACATTGTACTGGAAATTATAGGCTGGAAAAAAATTGCACACGGGTCATTAAGTCTTAATTGATTAACATCATCCGATGGCGCAGTTGTTATTTTATTCTATAACAAAGCTTGCATTTGACTTTGTGAGGGGAGAAATAACAAGTGTGTGGAGAGAACATGTTCCTAAATAATCAGCAATAAGATAACTTTAATTTGTATTCTGTATATATGAGTAAATATTAAGGTTCAGAGATTTTTTTAATTATACAAAGGTTAATTGTTTAAACGTACACGTCCATCCTAATGAGATATGGATGGCTGCCCGTGGCCAATAAGATGCGCATCGATATAAAATTTAGAAAGCTCCGTGTAACTTTTATGAGAGTTTAAGGTTATGAAAATCATACTTTTATTATAGTGTAAACACTTGAGTGAACGCTCCTAATTGAAGATTGACTCTTTATAAAGTGCAGGAAAAAGTGTAGGAAAATGCCCAAATTAATCATAGGAGTTATAGAGCTCGATTTTAGTGAATTTTTTTTATTAAAGACGCTTTAACATTAATTGAAGTGAGCATTATAATTTGCTCAGTAAATTATAAAATTGATTAGAAAGTTTATGCTGTCGAGTATCACTTTAAATTTCAATGTCATTGTGTATGTAATTGTTAGGCATATGCATGTGCCTAATGATGCCTTTGCTGCATGTATTCTAAACCTATATATGCATATGTAATCATTGCAAATCTAATGCATTATTAAAATGCCCTTGATATATCAGTTGGAATCGTGTCCGAAGATAGATTCGCGTTATGCTATTCAAAAAGTGCGATTTTTGTTGTCCATAAATTCTATTTCAAGTTGGTTATTATGTAGTCTATATTTACATACACTTTATAGCATTAGCTTATAACTACCATGGTGGTATCAACGGGCATCCGTTTTGAGTTTATTACATTCATCCTGTTGAATATCCATGCTGGCTGGTCCCAACATATATACGATTGAGCATGAAGGAAACTGCAGTGCTATTTCCTGAATTATAAAGTGCTACAAACTAAATCTGTTTTTTTTTTATGAAGGCGAATAACCGAGATATTCATCTGTTGGCGTTGGAAGAACTGAAACAAAGACCAGAATTTCAACATCCAGGTAATTAAAGTAACATTTGTCTAAATTTCTTAAGTTTTAAATTGATTACATTTGGGACTATAATAATGTTTGCCAAATTTGATAGTTATATATATACTCATCAATCTTTTGAGGTATTATTTTGATAAATACGTTTCAGCATAATTTCAGAAATTTTGTATGAGTTCATGGATTTCATATCTGCTATTGAAATCATATGTACATTGAAATGATTACGTATAAGATTTATATAGTCATTTTAATCCTTATTATTCGGTTAATCTCAGCGTAAATAATGATGTTCTGCACAACCTTTTTCATCTTGGGTTATGGAATAGTAATTTGCCAAAACATTTTTATTTCCATTTTATTACTTTGCTATAGGCCCATCTTAAACAGTAGTTGTAAAATAATAAAAAAAAATTCGCTATTAACAGACATTCAGCATTCCAAACTTTTAGGACATTAAAGTTTACTTTTATTTACATGTATCCCATTTAATAAGTTCCGACTTTTATTTAACTGATTACAGTATTTGGGTTACTGGGAGTGTAAACTGGTTTGTCGAATTACTTGAAGATTATACCTAATTTTCATTTATAAAATCACGTTTTTTTTTTCTTATGCTCAACTCTTACTGCAATGGAGATGTTCTTGATAAACTTTGCAATGAAGGCTTTGACTTAGAAAATGCACTTTTCAGGACAATGCATTTTTCACTAAAATTGTATTCATTAAATATTAGTGTCAATTTCTCACCCTTAAACATCCTTAAGAATAAGCTCTTGTTGTTCAAAAGAAGATTTGTTTTCACGTAATAAAACTCTGAAAATATCACAATGAATTCTGAAACTTTGGCTTATAACACCAATGTTTTCGTTGCATAACACTACGAATATACCCGAAATTTAACTTTCTATAAAATTTAATTATAAACTTTTGTTTCTCTTTATTACGAGCGTGGGTAAGATGTTAAATAACTTCCTTTTAATAAACCATCCACACTTGTCTGTTAGTAAAGTATAAATTTTGTAAATAGTTTTTAATTATTCCTTAATCAATAGACTGTTTACGGGAAACGCTTGCATTTAATGGTAGTCAATAACTGCAAATGCCCTGTTTACATAATAGGCATTGTTCCCATTATATCCCCTATATAAGCCAACCATGCATGCATCTATATTATTTTAGCGACAAAAAATGTTTGAGGAATAAAGTGCTTGCTATTGCTATCTAAATACATTAAAAAAATTTATGTAAACAATATTTTGTGATATATGGAATCTAAAATCTCGGTTTTTTAACGAAAATCACAGGAAACTAAAATGTTCTTACAAACAGGAAATTCTAGAGAAAATGACATTTTTTTTTATTCAAATCGTTGGGGGATAGTACATATATACTGATACTCCAAAATCAAATCAGGTGCATGCCTGCAGTTCTGTTATATGCTATTGAACTTAAGAGCAGCGACTTCATTGATTGTTGAAGACTGACTATCTTAGGCCATTAAACTTTTGATTGAGATCACATATGACAGTACCTTGACCTTCCCTATTGAACGTGCATGGGTCTTTTGATTGACGGCAAGCTTTTTGAAAATTGGGATATTATTCCATGCAACAAGAAGTTGAAGTGATAATTACCTACATCGCACAAGAATAGTTGTTTGCTTCGTTAATGGCAGGCTATAACATTTAAGTGCAGGTTCTTGCTTTGCTGGCCTTATTAATTATGCAAACATTCTCAGTGGCATTAATTCAACGACCTCCTTTTTAGCATCCCTGTGGGGACGTTTCCCTGTGTTATTGGCACTTTGCTTGCTTTTCCGCAAACGAATGCAATGTAAAATTTACTCACTTTTTATGGAATTTTGTGAAATTGACGGCTAGCGATGTGTGACTGGTAACAATTACCTAACAACCGTATAGAAACAATCTTGATGTTGAATGTTCGTATACGTTATTATGCATACAATATAATAGCCATGGAAAAAAAAGCATACACTTGCAAAATCTAAAATGTGTTACATACATGTACTGTATATCGGTTATGTGCGAATTGGTATTTATTATTTGACAGGAAATTGTAAAACACAGGGTTCCCACACATATGGAAAACTGGTACTTGTCATTGAATTTTGATTAAACTAGAATAGTCAGGCCAAACTTATTCATTCTGTTATAAAGTCAGGGAAATTCAACACATATACAATGTATAATGTACATGTATTTGCTTTCACGTATAGCCAGCTATTATAGTGACTAAGTGTAATCACAATGTCAAGTTTTGGCACAATCAGCCAGGTTTGCATCAATAGAAATGAGGTTCCCCCCATTAACTCATTTTGATTTAACTTTATATACAAACCACAAAAAATGACGTATTTTTACATATTTTTGAATAAAAAATTCTCTATTCGTACAACTATTTAATGACACTAATATTCACAAACCTGCTATTATACTCATTAATCGTATACTATGATTTTTAATTCATTTATTACAGGTTTGTGTGATTCCAAGTTGAGGTATATTGTAACTTGGGTTCTAAAACATGCAGTTTCTGTGTGCGATAAGATGATTATAAGTTGTTAGGTCATATTTTAAAATTTTTAATCATCAAGATGGTCCCGGAAATTTTTTAATTGCTGGGAAAAACTGAAAAATTTAATAAAAATACTGCATTGTTATGACATTTTTTGCCACATACCATGGATGGTATACGCATGCAAGTGTAAATTCTATAGAAACTGAAATCCAATATATCAACATGTTTTCACTTTTCAACAATGGTTTTACAAATGTCCATTTCACCGACATGCACTTGAAGAATGTCAATATAATTGTATGCATAAAACATACGAGCAATGCTATTGCTGTTTCCTGATCTCAATACTTTAAAAACAGTATTTTTTCTTCAGCGCTGTCTGCATTTATAGACAGTATTTTTTGATCTTGTTCTTAAAATTGTTGGTAAGCCTGAAATGGTTATAAGGTCAATTCGCAGCACGAAATCGCTTGGGGAACACGCAGGTGGTTTTTTACCTGTAGCCAGAACTATAGGTGAAGATGGGTAAAGAAACTGCATGTTCTATATCTTCATTTGCACAAAAAAAAAAGTAATTAGCAGCCAAATGCTTTTAAAGGTAATCTCAAGATCAGAATCTTTTTATCATCAAGCATTTAATAACATTAAACTGACTTGCAGGTTTTCATTGGAAATGGGTAATACTAGACTGGTCGTAAATGTCTGCAATTAAATGCATTGCTCATTGTTGTTGTTATTAGAGCATTGTTTCACTAGTTTAAATAGCTATTGTTTTCCGCAATAGAAAACGAAATTCCTGTAGGTCAGTGCGTGTTGTGCAATCCTTCAACTCATTTCGTTTTCTCTTATTATATACAACTAAAAAGCGAGAGTGTCAGCCATTAACTAATAAGAAAGGCTACCATTGTTTGTGCCCTGTTGGTCAACGGAGCATAGGTTGGTTATGCTTAACGAACACTATAATGTACTTTTGTGGGGGGCGAATGTAGTGTTTATTACAGCCCATGCGTAAGTTCTGTAAGTTTTTCTTTCTAAAAAAAAATTAAACGAGTATGATATCACGGAATGAGTTTATCCTCGAACTTGTAAACGTATACATGTATATACAATGTACTTAAATTATAAAGGTAGGCTTATAAAGATTAGCTTATACTGTATGACTGCAGTGTGCTCGGAAAATGAATTAACATCATTAATCCAGTAGGTTTCTGCTTGAATGGCCTTTCACACAATATTATAACAAAAAGTTACCTGGTTATTTACTGTAATTTATTATCCATAATTTAATAAAAAGTTCCAAATGCTGCGTTTGAAAATATAATGAAGTAAATGGTACGGTTCCGTTTGTGAGACAGGGAATTGCTACAGACTTGGAAAAAGAGGAAGAGTCAATGAAAGCTGTTTTATTCTGAAAAACATGAAAATTCGATATACATGTAAATATTACATTTGCTTTCACATGGTAATTATAGTTATCACAAATGTCAAGAGATCCCCCATGTATATAGAAATGGAAAATTATATATACTTTCAACTCAGTTTAACATAATTTTTTTTTAAATATAAAAATGGACAACTGTTGTCTATTCGTACAGCTACTGTATTTAATGGCACAAATATTCGCTAACCGTACGTTGTCATTTTAAGTCGGCTATAATATGACAAGGATAAAAACTGTTTTAATAATATAGTTTTTGTGATCCATGCATAGTTGAATACAAGCTGCTCATTTGTCGAACAATGGAAATTGACAATTTGTGTTTAAAAACAGTTTCTTTGTACATTTACAACAGGGCAATAAGTTGTTGTTGTGAGGTATATTGTCATAGTTTTAAAATTTCATGTCGTGAGGATGGTCGATGAAAATTGTTTTCATAACTGGAAAAGTCAGGAAAGTTGAATTTCTGAAGAACTCAGCTTGCAGTTTTCAATTGTTTTACTATCAATATTACGAATTTTTTACCATTTTTTACTGCAGCGAAGTACATGTTCATGTATACGACAGAATAGATGTCGATTACATGTACTCGATTCGAATAATAAAGCTAGAGCTCAGCTCTTGCGTCATCTGTAAGGCGACTTTTACCCTACAAGGAATGAAATAATGTACATTATATTTGTTGATCTGTGATGCAATTTCCGAATTTAAAAAAGGAACGTCGATGATATTCTTAGTATGCACAGTGATGTACGTCAGCAAGATGTGGGCGAGGGAAACTGCAATTTCAAATACGATGGTAGAGTGGTATATATCTAACTACAATATTCATATCCGAGGTGTTGATCTAATTTCCTGGCAAGGCCAAAGGGCTGTAGTTACATAATGAATTATGTCTGTTGTTTCATTGTGATTTGAATGGTATACAATAGTGTAACTTGACAGCCTGACAAAAAAAAAGCTTGGATTAGACGACAGAATTGTTCTGTAACCAAAATGGGAATTTCTATATGTCAGTAACCTAAGCACTCGAGCCATTCGCGGTTTATGAAATCAGTCAGGTGCATGTACATTTTAAAAAGAAATATGCTGTAAAATATTATGTGTGTTGGAGAATTGATTTGTACGATAGTTTTGTATACCGGTCTGCGCTGTATAGTCATCAGACAAAAAGGACGAACCTGTTATTTGGCTAGTCAGGTGAAGCAGGACAATAGCCCAGATATAGAACAAATACAGCCCACGAGACAACCAGTTGTGTAAAAATTGATTAAGGTTCATGACGAGGTTAACCCTCTGATGACCACCTTGCATGCAGTCTATCATACCCAAAGAGTTTAAAATGTTCAAAATGTTGAGTTGAATAGTTTGCTATAAATTTTCAGATAGTTGTCAAATATGTTTAATTTGTGGTCTTTACTGATATATATATATATATTTTTTTTTTTTTTGGAAATGGTGATGTTTATGAATAGGCTACTCCTGACTAATAGACATTATCATGTCAAAATTGAGCCAATTTGCAATCTATTTTGTTATTTGTTTCGTGTTTGTATATGCATTTAGGCATTACACTGCATACACAACACTTTTTCATGAACCGATTTCATTTTTTATACATGTATATTGATACATGTAGTTCGTATTACATTTACATTTCGTAGATTTAATGCTAAATAAATGAAAATTTTCCTCGGTAAAAACATCTTTATAGTTCATGATGTGTTTTAATTCAAATAAGCCAGCTTTCGAGGTAAAAAAACAGTGTGGTCATCGGTATTTTAAAAAAACAAGGTGGCTATATTGAGACAAGAAGATACATATCCAATGTAGTGTTGTGAGGGTTGAACAACAACAACAACAACAACACGATTATAGGAGTGAAATGCTCTGAGTTATAATTATATAACGAGAAGACATTTGAATTTTTAAGAAGGAAACTTCTAAGCATCATTTGCATAAAATATATGGAAATTCAGCAAAGGGTGGTAAACACCTCGCTTATGCTGTCATGCAACAGGAGGCCATCACAAGGTGCAAGTGCATGCTGCTCGTCAGTTATATGCCAACTTTTTTTTTTTTTGCATTTTTGCACAAACACCTCCATTTCCTCAAATTTGGATACATGTCGTTGTCAATTCATGGTGGGTGAACCCGCGTGTACGTAGCAAAAAACGCAAACAGGTCGAGCTCCTCCCCTTCACTGTGTCTGGCCCAGCTTTTTGGTCGTCACCGATAAATAAAAGTATAGCCGAGGAAGTTCCTCCTTTTATGAAGTTTTATTTCGTACGGTGACTACCCACGAGTCGGACCGACTCTTCAGATTGGCTCTGAATTTTTGATGAGCGAATAGTGTGGTTGGAAAACGAGTTGCTCGTGCTCTTCCTCGATCTACTTCTCACTCTTTATGGAAACATTCGCCTGATGGGAAAGGCTGACTTATATTAGCCTGACTAACTGGATCTGTTTTACCTATTGTGGATACCTCGTGTGACCCCCCAGTAAAACTTGCACATTTGTTTTTCTGGAATTTTAGCTGGGATTTTTTTTTTTCATTTCACGAAATTTGCAGAATGAGGCGGAGGTAAGCTTTGAGGTAAATTTGATTTATTTTCTGCTTTAAGGCTGAACTGCACACCCCCATTCCTATGGGGAAATTTTGATACATACTTTAAAAAAAAAGTACTTCTTATAATACAAAAATAAAAATTGATAAAAATGCAGTATTTTTGTAGCTCCTACTTAATCAAA
>JAQGCC010005851.1:0-10974 GCA_034698905.1 Xestoiulus laeticollis
AGTTTAAAGGAACAATTCCCCAATTCAATAGATGCAGGACTGACCGAGTGTGCCAAATCTTCATTTTCGGGATTGTGAAAGCGAGTAGCCTATGTTAAATTTACCGTGCCTTTTACAAAATCCCTGACAAATCCAGATTTTGCGGCTCTGGGGAAGCCTGAATTACTACTGGCCACGTTGCTGGCTTTTTAAGATCACGAAACTGCAGTTAATAAAATTGCTACATTTTGATTGGACTTGGACCCATCTATATCTTAGTGTAAAAAGACGAACCTGATCAATCTGAGCAAAATGCGAAATGGGTTATTTTTAAAACCTAATATGCGTGCACTTTGAACCACGAGATTTTCAATCGGCACCACATTAATGCTCACCCAACAGGGCTATCGAATTTTCCTCTACATTAGTGGTGGATTTCATTCGATCGCTGTTCGTTATACAGTGTAGAAACTATTGCCGCTGAACACTTTTGTTGCCTAGTAAAACTATATTTACCGAGAGGATGCAACGTCTTTTGAATTTGAATAGAAACCAGTTGTGCCAGTTGTACAGTTTTTTTTGTTGAAAAGAGAGTTGTGCCACATCGAGAGTACAAGTGTACCACAATTTCTCACCGTTTTTCAATATCTAAAGAACCTTGATGAGTGTTAATTTATGCAACTCGAAACCCATGTACCATCCACCAAATTGGCAAAGGGTCATCATGGGACCAGCAGAAGATAATCTGATACATGTACAGTGCAACATTTTCTCTGACAACTACAGCAATAGTAGTAGAGAGAGAGTAAGGAGGACTTTTGCAAAAATGTGTGTCAATGGAGTACAAAGAAAGACTGAAACCTTTTTCACACACAAGAACCCCAGTTGAGAAGAATTAAAAGACGAGGGAGGGAGGGCTGGCTGGCTTCAATCCGATTTACCATAAATAAACCCACTCGCACTCGGCACCAGAAGCAGCATCCTTCATACATCACTCCGGCCTTTTTTACTATTTTCTAAAACTAGGCCTTGCAGTTACCCAAAAAAAAAAAACTTAAAAACACGCCACCCCAGGGGAAAAAACAGTTTTACAAAAAGCACTCCAAAATATTAAAACGTCAAAGATGTGGACCCAAAATGGAGTAAAGGACATTTCATCATTTTCACCTTTAGTGATGATCCTAAATCTTATTACACCCCTTAAATAGTCCTTAATTTATCCTCAAAATATTAAAAATAACCCCAGCTATATTTTAAGATTGGCTTTTTTAAAAATAATTACACATTCTAATAATCATTGTTGTTCATGGTATGTTAAATCGAGTGCTAAGATTGACAAAATACAATAAAAAACCTGGTTAAGTGGCCGTCATAAAAATTCTGTATACAGTGACCTCTAAATTCGCCATTTATTAGGTGGTCACCTTTAGCAGGTTTCTCTGCACAAGTCTAACAATTGAAATATATAAATGCTCCAACCCCGTCTTAAAACGAAATCAAAAAGTTGATGAAATTTCGTCTTGGGATTTCGGAGCGGATAAATTACGTGACCTCGCCGAATTTAACAGGATGAAAATGTGTAAAAACTTTACGACAATGACCACTGAACGTCGATATGTAAATTTTACCATGACATGGGGGAGCGTCCATAAACCTCGTGGATACTTTTCAGGTAAATTTAACACCTCCCCCTTCTGTGGACTTGTGGATTTTCAACACCCCAACCTGGTCCATGTGGACTGGTAATTTTTCGTCATTTAAGCTCCAGTCCCCGCTCTAGAAACGACATCTTTTATTTCGTCATTTTTAGTGGTCAAAATGACGTCTTTTTTTCATAAAAGTCAACGTGGAATTTATGGAACCCCCTCCCCCTGTGGATTTTTTTAGACACCCCCTTCCCCCTAGTAGTCCACGAGGTTTATGGACACTCCCTGAGACCCATCGACAATTTCAAACCATGATTCAAGACCCAAGCATCCAGGAACCACGTCCATGGCCAAAAACACAAAAAAATCCCCACCCTAATTAAGTGACTTTCCGGAGAATGTGCATATGGGTTCATTTATAAGTCTGGTATTGAAAGTATAAAAACAGGGGCATCAACCTGGCAGGCAGTCGTTTCAGGCAACTGGTTTTTCTAGGAAAACGAAACCAGGCAGGCAAGACAAGACAAGCAATAGCAAAAGCAAAAGCATGAGCCTAAAGGAAGCCCACATTCCTGTCTTGAACTCCTTTTAAAGCAAGACGGAAATAAAACTCACCGTGGGAAGAATCGAAGCGATGCCGCCTACATTTCTGACTCCTGTGAATCTCTCTGGGAGTGCGATTCACGCAAGGGTCGTCCATGGACGGGCTATTCTGGTTGCCACTTTCAGGTTGCACCTATTTCTAGGATTGCCACAAATCTATCCTTCTCCCAAAAAAACTGTTTTTCTGCTTGGGCTCACTACTGAAGAGAAGAGCTTGATTGAGGGAGTCCCATCAGATCCTCAAGATCCCATGATTCGCAATAAGGGACAATATTGCTCCTGAAATGTGCTACTGGTGCAACAACAAACCAACAAACCAGCCAACCAAACCTGAATGGACGAGATGTAGAGATGGGAAGGCAGCAAGCAAAACGCAGTCTCAAAACCAGTGCTATTTTCGGTTCGGCATAATTGAAACCTGAGTCAGCTCGAACGGTTGGTGCTGTGCAAAACGAAATGAAATTTTGGCACTGCTTTTTTCTCTCTCTCCTACTTCTTCCTATTGCTTTTCAGCCTCTTCTACAATCCCCCACGCATACCAAAACAAGAGTAAGCAGCGCCGACTGGCAACGTTGAAAAACGACAAAACGATAAAGTCTTAACCACGAGGTCTACATTGTGTCTGTCTTGCTAGTGGAAAAGTTTCTGAAAGGTTTTTGCCCAAAAAAAAAAATACTGGATTTTTTTAGCACTCTTGACTTCGCTCCAGTTTTTAAATTCATTCTCCTCCGATTAAATATTCGTGAATACGTCGTACAACAAACAAGTTCCCAGGAGAATCTAGACAATTCAACTTCCCTGACAATTTGAGATTATCCAGGTCACGGGCAAGACTTTGCTCCAGTTTTTAAATCATTATGGACAGACCATCGGCATCTGTACGATTAAAAATTCATGGAATGCGACAAATATGTCTAACGACTGCTTGTCTTGTTGCTCAATGAAGTTCCAGGCATTCCAGATCTGGGGTTATGGATTGAAAATGTCATTCATCATTGCTTTCGCAACAGATGGATAATAGACAAGAGACCTCAAGAATCCAAGATAGGTCACAGGCAGGAGGACCAAAGCTCAGTTTGATCTTGTAGGACCTCAAGAATCCAAGATAGGCCACAGACAGGAGGACCATTGCTTAGTTTGATCTTGTAGGACCTCAAGAATCTCATTTGGCCACAGGCAGAAGGACCAATGCTCAGTTTGATCTTTTAGTATCCCATGCTTAAAATTGAAGTCTAAGATAGGGCACCATTGCTTGGAGAAATTGGTACATTGCCAATCAGAAAATTCTGTCCATGAAACGTGGTTTTATATTAATGCAAGCTATTTCAAATTCCCTATGACCGGTTTGGGTCTGGTTGCAAGCATTTAAAGCCAAAAAAAGTACAAAAGCACCCTTGATTGTATACAGGTCCAAACCAGCAGCATGTAGATAGAACGGGAAGTGCTTTTCTACAAAAGGCAAGAGGATTCTGGAGACTAGCCTCGAGTAAAATGCCCTCTATGCCTATAGTTGAGAACTTCTTAAAAGTTTGCCATGCTACACAACTGGGATTCAGTAGCGAAGGAGACCCTTGACCCCTTGTAATCATTGCTTGATGTTGTTTTTGTACTTGTCTTTACTCCAGAAGCCTCATGCAAGGTCAATGCCTATGGATGATTCTAGGAAAAGGGCATAATTGCGCACAAGGAAAGCTACGCACGGATACATAGCTTATACAACAAGAGGGTGGGGTGGATACTAGAAGCGAAATATCACGTGGAGTGGAGTGGAATGCGTATGGTACGCCTACATCTTCGTACACTATGCCCCGCATTCATCACCAGAGAATCAGGCGTCTTTGATCCAGGCATTAAAGGAGTGCACCTCCGAACACGTGGACAAGCCTTTCCCAGGAGACGAGGAAAAAATTATTTTCCATTTACATTCACCGGAATTTAACCTTGACGACGCATTTACACGTCGCCGCAGTTGAACGGCCTCTGCGGGATGGTTAGTTGCGAAATGTGGTCCGATTCGAGAGAAAACTGCCCTTTCGACTGGTCCATTCGGTTTCGCAAGAGGCCCAAGAAGAGGAGGTGAGACGAGTTTGCGAACATGCCAAACTGACTGGAGTCGTTCCACCCACGTACGTTGGTTCAGCGCGACACAAAAGCCAACCCTACTTAGCCATATAAATAAAACTGTTTGAAAAACGGAGGTGCCAATCGCGTGACACAATATTCATAAATTAAGACCGAGAATTAGTAAAAACACATTCGGCGTAAACAACTGACGTAACAAGAAAGTGTGGGGGGGGGGGGTCAAACACCAGAAATGCAACTTTAAAACTTTTCCCTAAACCTCCGAAAGATTTTCCAGTTCGACAAACAATTTTCCCTGACCATCCCTGACGACTAAAAATCCAAAAATATGCCAAACAAATTTTCTGGTCGTTCAAATATGTTGTTTTAGGACACAATTTATAACTCGGTAACGTACCGACTAAAATTATAACAGTTTTTTCCCCCACTGTAACATCATATCTGAATTAAAACTGGAAATACATTTTTAATTAGGAGTCTTGCGAATAGTCGTGTTATTAAATAGCTGGACGAGTAGACAAAAATGGCATTTCGGTTAAAAACATTGTCGATTTAACGTTAAATGTTACAACGAGTTCAAAGGGGAATTCCCCATCTCTATATAGATGCACCCTGACAAAAATGACAATTTCATGTGCCTTTAGAACCCTGTTAGGGCACCAGTTCCATCCTTCAACCGGCATTTTTGAACCCCCATTACATTTCTTCTAGTTAGGCTTACATTCCTGGTATAGGGAAAAAAAAGCCCACAAATCAGTCCTAAAATAGCGGTTATAGACGAGGAAGAAGACGTCACACGCGGAAATCCGATAAATTTAGCCCCTGACAAGGCTAACTTCGATGGGTCTGTTATTTCAGTAGAAAAACAAGGTTTTAAAAAAGCCAGAAAACAAGTACTTTTTAAAAACTTACCCATGGTATAGAAGAGAAAAAAGGAGTAGGATGGCCAAGCAAATGGCCGAATGGAGGCCAAGTTTCCTAGTTCTTTTCCGCGCGATTAGTTAATCCTAGGCATCGAGAATTTCAACGCGCACTAACGAATAACCGAACCGCATTCCTCACCCTCGAATAATGATAATAAAAATGTAAAACTTTCCTGCAAAAGGACGAGGCAGGCAGAGTAAAACTGAGAAAATGGCAGAGTAGCAAAAACGAGACTCGTTCTACCTCCTGTTGGTGCTATTGCTAGACTCGACCTAGTCCTCTCGACGTCACGTTCATGATGGGGACTCGAAATGGGGGTAAAAAAAAAGTGGCACAGAGGGCACGATTCAAAATTCAAGGGTTTTCGGGGTGGAAATTTCGCATCGTTTCTTGGAAATCAAAAACAGGAGGAGGAGGAAACGACATTTTTTCAACCAAAAATTAATGTTTGGAATACGCCATACGTAGGATTATAGTGTCAGTAGGATCGAACGTGGTCGCGTGGAGCGGGAAAATGGAACTAGAATGTTCGAAAGGCGTTTCTCAGGAGCGTCGTTCCCAACTACATTGTACATGTATTTAAATCCTAACCCGGCATTTGCACGCGATTTAAAAGGAGGGAGATTTAAAAAAGGGTTTAAAATTCAAAGTAATTTTGAATTATTTTCACATTTTCGGAGATTAATTGACAAGATTAAATTCGAGAAGATGAAGAAATATGGCCAGAAGATGAAAAAGTTGAAAAGAAGAAATATGCAGGGTGCTAATAGAAATTAATTATCCCAGACTTTTCCTGACCACCCTGACGACTAAATTTCAAAAATGTCAAGTGCTTTACTGGAAAATTGTTTCTTAACTAATTAAAATTGACCTTAACAAATTTAATAACTCGCTAAAGTACTATTCAAAAAGGAAAATTGCATTGAAGGATTAATATGATGTCTATAAAAATGAAATTTAACTTCACTGACTTGCTAAAATAATTGTACTGAACATCCTGACAACTGATATTTTTAAAATAAAAAAATTAGGAATACCTTAATTAAGAATTTAACCAGCTAATCAGCTAATAGAAGGACTATTAAAAAACGTGATAAAACATTTTGGGGGATAAACAGAGTTTCTACAGATTTTCCCTAACCATTTTGTCGACTGAAAATTCAATTGACGTCGATATCAAGGTTCGAAAGGGCCTTTGACAACTCGAAATATCTAAGGCCCCAGGCAGGGACACGTCTATTTATATCAACTGACCTATCATACTCAAAACTATCCTATTCTGTTATCTTTTACCGAAAAAAAGATTGATATTAGTGGGACCTCTTTCGGTCCATATTCCAACAGCCACCCTCTTTGAGTACATCCTTTTTAAAAGTTTCCCTAAACCACCAAATTTCATTATACCATGTCCCGAGATGAGCATTTCCTGCTCAAAAAAGCCTCAATTTTATTGTTTGACAGTGCCAGCCTTTCCTTCACGAGATCATTCAAAAATGAACTGAAAATTTGCCTTTAATCCAGACATTTTTATCACGATCGCAGATCTCATGGACAACTGCTGTTAGCAACAAACACAATTCAGATGTGTAGAAAACGTGTTCTGCTCCCGAGACAAATAAGACAGGCCTCTTGTGCCTTAAGGTCAAGGTAATCAGGAGTCGAGAGTGTGCACAGTCCATCTAAGCCAACGAACGGGATGATCCGTGTGCTATATCTATATTTTTAGAATATTTAGAGATTGGTTAAATTTCAGGTTGGCCTTCGGGCAAAATACGGCCCAGACATCTGTGACGAAATTGCCGTTGCCAACCCGACAGTATCTGTACTCTTACTCAAGAAGAGACTTGAAGAGTAGATAAGGAGGGGCGCCAGAACCACCTAAGGTTTTTGATCCTATAATTCCAATCGACATGGAAGTTACCAGAAGTCGGGGTTATCATACCCCGGAATAAGTAGAGTTGTCGTAACACCACGACAACTACTCGGTAATTTAACGGAAGTTTCTGAGTTTGAAGCCTTGGCTCCATCACTTCGTACCACGCTGTTCTCCTGCTGAACGGTGCATTTCCACATATCTTATTCTCAAATTAACCATCTTACGACACCCTCGCGCAACAAAAATGACTACGCTAATGCCTAGTCCATACCAAGGAAACATTTCCATGAAATATGAAACTTGAAACTGTTTCACGAAATATTTCAACGGTGTTGCATTGCTTTGGACACCTTGTTTCAATAAACATGCTGCACCAGATAAGTATCGAAACATATCAAGTGCAACATTTTTGCCATGAAATGTTTCGAGTTTCATGTTTAATGATAATTGTTTCCTTGATGGGCACTAGGCATTAGAGGCCGTCCATAAATGACGTCAACAGTTGAACATGGGGAGGGAGGGGGGGTAAAGGCTCAGTTGACGTCAACAAGGAATTGGACTTTCTAGTTTTTTTTTCTTCTGCTTTATCACATATTTTTGTATTAATTTTGATTTTTAAAACTAAGAAAATGTCCATCAGTATCCAGGATTACGAGTTTAGACACGTTTGTTATACTTGTTGACGTATATTTGGGAAGGGGGTATCTCAAATGACGGTTGTTGATTTAGTAGGGGGTTAGCAATTTCATGCCAAATATTGTTAAAGTAATTAATGGCGGAAATTAAACCAAAGTAAAAAAAAAATTGCATTCCACTCACCATCGGAGTCTACGCCATCCATCGTAGAGTTCTGTGCCTCCGCAACTGCCAATTCTCCGTTCTGTCGTGGCTGAGCTTGCGCCGGTGGTTGCTGGACCGGTCTTGCGGTCGACATCTGCTGTGGCTGGGCCGTAGAAGCCGGTGGCTGCTGCTGGACAGCCTGGGCCGCAGGCTTGGGCAGGGCCGGATAAGCGGTTGCGGGCGGAATGGCGGCGACGAGAGGTTGGTCTGGCAAGATCTGGATGACAGCCGTCGAGCCGGGTGGAGTCATCCCGTGGGCAGGCTTATCGGCCGGAATCGCTGGAATAGCATCGATGGAACCGAACTGCAAGCCGCTGCTTTCCTTGAGCACCGTCCTCTGCGGCAGCGGCTGCTGAGGAGGAGCGGAGGCCTCTGCTGTCGTCTTCTGCGGAGGAAATGGAGGCAACGACTGAGGAGGCTTGTGCATCACGATGTCTGAGCTGAGGCGCATGGGCTGAGCGGTCAGCGGGACGTTTGGAGGTAGAACTGTTTGGGGTGCAACGACGTCGATTTCGACTTCCTTCGCCGCTTCGACGACAGTACTCTGCGACACCGGGGCCGCTTCTGCGGGCACTTGAGGCTCAAACACCGCAGCTTCGGCGTTGATCACGGACTCGCGGACTTCGGAAACGGCTTCGACTTGCGCTATCGTTTCGCCGACTTCCTGTTCCGTTTCGCCCTCTTGACCGACGCATTCTTCGGCCGCTATCGAGGGCCCTGTGGCAGCTTCGCGCTCGGCTTCGATGTCGCCGTTTAAAGCAGCGAGGGCAGGATCTGGAGATATGGCTGGCTGGCTCACAGCTGCTGCTTCCTCGTCTACGTTGTTGATGTCGTGGGAGTCTCGCATGTGTCTAGGACCGGCACTGCTGCCTGTCACTAGAGTTGAATCTTCGTCTGTGGCAGGACCCTTGGCTATCGCCATGGCTACCTGACGAGCAAATCTGGCCGGTATGTCACCGTCATCGCCACCGCTAGCGCCAGCCTGAAATCGAGAAAAACAATTGCTGTAGATGCTTGCGTTTTGCTTATTTTTTCTAGACATGGTGACAGAATTAATCACTAAACTTATACCTCAGCCTCAGTTTTATTATATTTACTCGTGCAAAGGCCCCACACAGACTTAACAACATTTTTGTGGAAAATGTTATGCATCGAGTCAACACTTGCTTCACTTTTTATCAATGGATATTTTATGCGTGAAATGCATTCTATCGGCAGAAAATGCAAATTTAATAGCAAATCAAATAAAACGCCGTGCAGTATATTAGGCAATATGACCGGGTTCGAACAGGTTTTCAGGTTCAAAAAGTAAGGATTTTTAAAGGGTAGGGCCTACTCTAAACCATTTAAAGAATGGTGATGGAAGAAGGCCTAAAATAAGCCATATTTTTTAAACATTATTCAAAAACAAGTATTTTTGTAAGCACTTTGAATGATTTATGAGAAAGTTGAGTACTTTTTAAGGACTAAAGGCAGCCGCATCTTGAGACCTACATTGGGCAATACCGGCCTCAAGTTTTGGTCTGAACGATCCTGAATCCCATTTTACTGCCACACATCTGCTTTTACAAAACTTCTGAATTATCCCCTAATTTTTGTGAGCAGTGTAAATCATATATATATATATATATATAATTTAAAACTTAAGTATTGAAATTGCAACTCCAAATTCAACAAAAGTTTAGTCCGCTAATTTGTTGGGGGTACAAAAGTTTCACGTAAAAGCCCACCCCTTGTTTTCAAGAATAACTTTGTATAAAAAAGTCAAAAAATGTGGGGCCATTACACTAGTAAATTTCATTAATTTCAAGTAAAACTATGCAAACTTAAAAGCGCAAACGTCCGCTGCAGTGCGTTATAATGACGTAAACGCAACCCATGCGGATTAGCCCATACGTGAAATATCGTGAATTAAAAAAGCCCGATAATTCCCGGCTATTTAGGCATGTGTATAAAAATCTGTCTATAAAACTTTTAGCAATAGTAAAGTAGACTTACGGCAGGAGGTGGAGTGCCGCCAGTAGACGCTGCCGCTTCTGCGCCATAAGGAGTGTTCGTCCGATCCTTGTTAGTGGCCAGAATCTCTTCGGTGATGTCTTTTTTCGAAACCGGATCCACTATGTTTATATATTTCTTGTTGCGCGGTTCCAACGGTGTTGGCTGCTGCTGGACGGTCATCTGTTGTGGAATGGCAGCTGGTCGGCTTCCCGTACTCATGTTCATCATCTGATGATAGTAACTGACTGCAAATAAGACGAGATGCGGAAAGTTAAGCTAAAAAGTTTCCGAATGGATCGAAGGGAGGTGAAAAAAACGAAACAAGCTTGTATTGAAACTTACCACTTTGATAAGGAGTCTGCTGTGGGCTATAAAGAATCTGCGCATTCTGTTGATGAGCTTGGAATTGTGCGGGGTTAGTAAACCTAAAGTGCTGCTAAAAGAATCGTGAAAAAAAAAGCCGTGATTAGTGATTACTCATAATTTAAAGCGTGAACGGCTTTAATGGCCGAAACGAATAAATGGCTTAATAAGCAGCGACATAAGAGAGATGAGTATTAGAGGGGCCGATTATCGCTAAAAATTAAGAGGAACACACAACTACGAGTCCGCCGTTATTAAAAGACGTGATTCAGATCCCCACTCATTCGAGACACGCACACAAACAAAAAAAAAGCACAAACTGTCAAACCCTTCCCACAGCACACACTTCTAATGCATGAACGAGTCTTTCGAGTTTATCGGCACACTAGTTATCGGCTATCAAATTTAAGCATTTTTCAAAAACTTTGCGTATCAAAATTTTGATATTTATATCCAGCAGTGTGGCGTTAATTATCAGGTTCCGAACTGCGGACCATTAGCCATAATTTTCACAAAATCTATATAAATACGCAAATAACCTTTACATATTACGCCATCTTCAACTACGTTGCTTCCGATTTCAATTGGTCCATTGCCTAAACTACAGCAATTTTGTTCGGATACTACAATGTAGATATAACGATAATCCGGATATAGCGATCT
>JAQGCC010005852.1:0-10973 GCA_034698905.1 Xestoiulus laeticollis
CATACAATGAACTCCTGTCTAATGTGAACACTTTTGCCTGGTCCCATAGGTGTTCAATGTAGACAGGTTTCACTGTACTTGTAATGTTACATTTTGAAAAGCCATTTTCTCCATAACTTATAAAAATAAATTAATAAAAAGATTGCTCAATATTAATTACGTTTTGGTGCATCCTATTTTTTTAAATCTATTATCTCCTGTTATTTTTTTAATGTTTTTGAAAGATTGTTACATCAGCGATTGACCACCAGGGGGCTGAACGTGTCCCATCAGTCATTCCAGTTTGAAAAAAAATATTTATTTACAAAATAATTGGAAATATTACTACACTTGATGAATTTATTGAACAATTTTTTTCATTAATTTATTTTTATAAATTATGAAGAAAAAGGCGTTTGAAATTTAACATTACAGGTATAGGGCTTGCTCCAGAGGGTAACAAGCCTTAAATCAATTCTTTTATAAAAAGAACAACAGATCGGAGCATTGAATATCTCGTATATTGGGGGCAATTTTGTATGTGTACGCATTTTTTATTAGAATGTCCAATATTTATGACCGAAAAAATTAAATGGGAGATACAGACTATAGTTTCATGGTGTTAGGTTTAGCAGCAATAGCAACACCCCATTAAGACTGTATTAAATGAATAAGAAAATTTATTTTTGTACCCCTCTTACACAATATGCAATCTCAAATATACTCTTTGGAGGGTCAAAGGTTTTAAAGTGCTGCTTATTGATCGTGCTCTTAAAATCACTAGGTTTAATGCCAAAATTAATGCTAGATTAAACTACCCATTTTATTGATCAGGATGTTCATCGATAGGATTAAGAAACAGAATGCAAGCATATCCTCATGGATTTCTTTGACATTCTCCAAGGAGTTTGTACATTTGCACTCCAGCATGGTTTCACATTTTGAAACCATAGGTTGGAATATAGAGAAATATAAGACCAATAATATCAATCCGTCGGTCAATGATCTTCTCCATGTATCCTAATTTCAGGAACTTCTTTTCAAGAGGCTGATTCATGGGATTTTTTTTTTTACGATTTTTGTATAGATTTAGGGCAAAAACAACATTTTTATATGGCGATGGCAATCTAGCCGTCTGAAAATCAGCACTTCAGAGAAAATCAAGGATCTAGGCGGCACTAAATTTTAGGGGTTGTTTACTTCAATCGTTCATTCAAATTAATTGAAATTTTCACATGAGACGTCAAGCATTTTATATTCAATATTTTTTTTCGCGCGTTAAAATTCTAGTTATAAAAACTGTAACAACAGAAAAAGAGTAAGATAAAATACATGTATTATTATTATTTATATTATTCCTAGTTAATCTTAGTTAATTCTTAGTTAATTTTAGTTAATTAGAAAGAAATCTTAGTTAATTTTTTTTTGTTTTTGGGACATGGGTATATAAAGACATTTTCTCTGAAAATGGACTAAAATTAATTTTTATGACACTTATTTGTACTATCAGTTTCAACCCATAAATTCACCGTGAAAGAAACATGTCCTAATATTTCTAACGAAATTTTAAAAATATCGCCCTATATTTTGACATTTTATAATTTTGTCACTAGGATGACTTTTGTTCAATCTGAAATGTCCCAAAGTGAAGTAAAAAGGATTTTGTTTCTAAATTGTGTGAAATTTCTCTGGAATTCACTGATTCCATGTATTCTAAATGGTCCTACTCCCTCAAAATGGTCGTTTAGGATGCAAATGAGATGAACATATCTCCTTTGCATTTCAAAATATGCAACGAAAATTAAGGAAATTCTTCTTACATCGGGTGAAAAAAATGAGGTGTATCTAATATTTCCAAATTCCTCGTTACAGTTACAAAGTACTGTCTTACAGTTCCGCAATGGTAATCAAAACCCTGGCTTTTTTGAGAGATGATCGATCACTTTCATTTGCTGGGTAATGTTAGTTGCAATTTAGACCAAATTCAGGAAGTATGCTCATATTGTAGCAGCCACAGAAAACTCATTGAGTTTGAATTATGTCGTTGCTGATCACCTATTTTTTTTTCCAAGAAAATGAAATTTACTGACCCTGTATGAAGAGTGACATGATTAATCGGGGAAGATAATGATCATGGCAAAGTGAATCCATCAGTCATGCAAGATTTTGATTAAAAAATTCCATGATATGAAGTAAGTTTACCAGTCCTGCATAGCACCTACAACATAGTATTTTCATTTTTAAAATAGGAGCAATTGAAATCAATATTTGCGTTATATTCTCGCAACTGCTACATAGACTTTGTGGAAGACCAATAAATATAACAAGGTGCATGTAAAAAATATTGTACATGGAACATTTGTTTGGACCACTTTTATTTTTAAAAGCAGCAAAATAAAATACAACACAACGAATCCAGCTCCAACTGGCAAAAAACATTTTTACGCAAAAATGTTGGTGTGGCTAGGCCCAAATTAAAAAAAAAAAAAAACAGATTTCTGCAGGTCCCCCATCAGTTAATTTAATCGGCATCCGAATGGTAAGGTCCTCTCGGTTCGATGTTTTTGGCACTAATGTGCCGTAATTGAGGACAGTCCGCTAACAGGAGATGAGGGTCGCTTCGTATTCGAGTACCGTCCAAACTGATTAGCGACAGATTGGGAAGGCAAAGTTTCTTTAAACCTGAAAATGGAACGTTTGAACTTTAAGTAATTCCAAGTAAAACATACTCGTAGTTTCCCAACAACCTTTGTCGTATCCCAAATCGTAATATGCGTTCGTTACAAATGTACGAAGCTTTTAAATCAAATAGCGTGAATGAGGAATATTTTACCTTTGTCGGTCACTTGCGTATAACTCAAATTCAGCCTGGATAATACATTGCAGCAATTCAGGTTGCCGTTTTTCAAGTAGATCTTTCCAGTGCTGAAAAGACCAAATAGATTTTACCCATAAAAATACATTTGTATATCGTTTCGCTGCTGGAATCCTAACGGATTCTATATGAGCAGCCTCTATAAAGGACATTCGGTTAATTTTACGGCCTATTTCTCTGACCGTGAACAATAATTTGTATGCTGTCGAATGGCAGGCGAAAAACGGCAATCTTACGCCACCACTCTATTTGAATTTAGCCAGATATTCACGCGTGAATGAAATAAAAGGCAATGTGCATAATTTTGGCGGCTTTGATCGTGCCACGTTGTTTTGACAGCTGGTGTTCAAATTTATGAACGATCACATGGAAATTCAACATTATTTCCATTAGAATGAAACAGAAGAATACTTGTGGCATTTAGAACCTGACTATCGAAGATTGATCTTTTAATCCCAAGACTTGCACTATTTACAATATGTGCATTTTCGTTAAATTTTGACATGCAATTCATCATTTAACAACGAGTTTGTCCTGATTTACTAGAAGTGTTTCATACAAGTTCTGTTGTAGCTTTAAGAAGTTATTTTAATCTTTAGATAATGTTATTTTATAAACAAATTGCAATTTAAAGCTATTATCCTGATATTGAGAGTTGAGACATGAGCTCACGTGATATCATGCAGGCATATGTCACGAGATAAAAATGTAGAATGTATTATTTAGAATTATTTAGCATATGGTATGATGATGGTCAACATATGTACCTGGCCCACACTGTTATCATGTCTTGCTCCTCACATCACAAATCCGGCCCACACGTGCTGTCACGGCTTTGTTTTCTGGTATATATCTACATATTTTGTGGCATCACGACCTCACGTTCATATCTTTTGCGTTTAAAGTATATTCTATTTGAATTTTTTTTAATTCTGTGGTAAAAATCCATTGTGCTGTCACGCATGCGACAGTAGTTTTTGTTTATTGCGCGATATCACGGTTAAAATGTGAGCTCGTGTCATCACTTGAGCTCACATGATGTTATAGTAGTCTGAAGCCAGTGAAAAAACATTTTTTTTCTTTAGATAAATTATTAAATATACAATAACACTTACTTCGTAAATGCGAGGCTTAATTCGGTGAGTCTTCGCATTTCTACATAGTAAAAAAAGATGGTACATGTTATCAACCTTTAACATGTGAGATTTGGTACAATGTGCAACCTACCTTTAAAGACGGCCGTCCCGTTATCGGTAATAGCCGTACGATCCAAATAAAGAACTTCCAAGCCGTGGAGGTCTAAAATTCCAGTCAATAGTTAATTTCAAAACATCAAAAATATCCACAACATGTTAAACTACTTGCTTTCCAAAGACAATAATCCTGCATCTGTTAGTTTAGTGTTGCTCAGCAATAATACTTTCAAACTGCAAATAACAACAGATATGAGAATCATGCACATTTTTTTGGTAATGGCAATCTGTTACCTAAACCCACCTTGACATGTTCCTTAAACACCGTATTCCGGCATCGGTAACATGAATGTAATTTGTGAGGTCCAGAGATGCCAGCGGCATTTCTACAAAAGCAAACTCGGGTGATAAATTGCGTAAAGAGAGCAACATGGAAAATTAGTTATGCATTCCTAAATTTTTCTTCATACCCTTAATAAATGTTAAACCCAAATCAGACGTGGTCAAGCGTGATGGCAACTGGAGGCTGGTTAATTTGAGATCTGTCGAAAAAAGATATGTTTGAGAATGAAATGTGAATCTCCAATTTCAAATCCAGTCTCGTGTTTACCTTTTATCAACTCCAAAGCCTCGTCTCCGTCGACATGAGGCAGTTGGGAAATATTAAGAGCATTTAATTTTGGTAATTTGCTGAGCCAAAGCAGAGCATCTGGTTGCACGGGGATCGCTCTTATGTTTAAAGCTTCAAGCTGATTCAATGGGCATAAATGCTTCAGGCACTTGACCTTAAAATAGGGGAAAAAATGAGTTTGCGATGGCTTGCGTTTATTCTTGCTGTTTCTTGCTAACATTGCAGCTAACCTGAGTTTCATTCAAACTTAATGTCCGCAACTGTGTCAATTCTATGAATGAAATGCAAAGTTTCCGTTAGATAATGCGGTATTATTATAAAAAATTTCCTTGCATAAAATATATTCCCACTAATGTCCCAACTTTGTTTAATAACTTTGTTTTTAATAATGCTTATAATATAATTTACATATTGTAAGATAAATTTCTTAATTTCAATTGAGTTAATCGATTAAAATAAAGTTTAAATTAAGTTATTGGATAAAACGACCCATTCACAAAAAAAAACGTACCTGCTATCGATTCCAGTACTTTGTCTGTGACTAAAGTTCGGCCAAGATTGAGATGTTGTAGGCAAACTGGCTTTTTCTTTAGGTAAATTAACAATCCTAAATCTGTTACCTTTGTGCCTTCAAGGTTCAGTGAAGTCAGATTCTGAAAGTCTTAATATGGTATTTTTAGATATAAAAAATGTCTGATGGCCCATATGCAGAGATAAATGATGGTCTCATGTGGGTTTTTAAATTTATTATTGGTGCGCAGAGAATGTTTAGAACTTTTTGTCGCATGATGCCTGTGTGGCAAAATCTGATTAAGATGGTTGCCTACCAGAATAAGCCTTTTTTCCTAAATTATTTTTTTATTTAATTTTGGAAACTGTTAGTAACAAATCAAGTGTATGAGGACCTAGCATAAATATTCTATTACTTGTTTAAATTTTTTGTTTATGTATATTGATACTCCATTTCATGAAAATATACATTTACATACACAAAAAAATTAAACAAATAATAGAATATTTATGCTAGGTCCTCGTACATTTCATTTGTTTCTAACAGTTTCCAAAATTAAATTAAAAAATTATTCAGAAAAAAAGGCTTATTCTGATATGCAACCCTCTTAAGGACTAATCTCAGATATTTATTTATATGCCAATAAAATAACCAAAAATTACTAACCAGAAAAACAGTGAAAAGCCAAATCGGTGACCTGATTACATTCCCGTAAGTTTAGCGACAAAATCCGTTTCAATGCTAAAGTAAAAAAAATAATACATGCACTTAGTTGGGTACAGAGGCTAACTTATGCTAAACGATGACTTACACGTCAGATGTTGAAGGCCCGAGTCGTTAATTAGTGAACATGATACTAAGCTCAAATGCCGAATTGTTGTATGCAACCTAGTGTCAAACAAACAAATAATCATGACGTTTTGTCACTGCGTTCTAATTAATTGATATATTTCTAGGCTAATATTAGTAAAATACTAGTAATAATAGTAAAATACTTGCCTTAGGGCATAAAGTAGTTCATTTGTTGCATAAGGGTAAAAGTCCAAAATAACACAATCTAAGTGACTGAATTGGGGGGAAAAAATAACAAAGATTTAAACGATTGTACTCGGAATTACCACACAAAAATCTTAATCACCAAGATTACCAAGATAGGAATGACTGAAGAGTTCTCGGAGAAAGCACGAGTTCCTTTTTCATGTGCTGCAATATTCTTTCTGCTACGACTGCCGGGAGGGACAAACCCGCAGGACAAGTGCACGGATTGGTGATCAGTTTGACGATCATGTTGATGCATAGCTGCACTAAGCCAGGAACAGAATTGTTTGGCAATAACGACACCGAATCGTCAGCATCGATGACATCTGTCTCTCGGTTGAAAGCTCGTTGCAAAGCTGCTTCTCCTATAAACGAAAAGTTCGCTGTACCATCAGCTTATTTGTACGTAAACAAACTTGGGGCATAAATCAAATGAGGTAAAACGGCGTTATACTCGCTAAATCCAAAGGTTTTACATTGTGGTGTGTTTCTTCGTTATTTTCGTTGTTGTCTAGTTTGTGACCAGATCCCCAAACGTGACCGAGCCCTATCAAAAAGATCCTAGTTTGAACATTTTTTTCCAAAAAGTTATAGCGGTTTAGTCTGCTAACTTGCTATTTCTACGATAGAATGCATTTTCCGAATTTTGTTCAATCTCGCGCAAAACATACTAAGCCAACCTTGTCAGTTCACATATGAAGAAAGCATTACCGGCATTCTCCAACAATTGATGCATCTGTCCTATCAAGTTCTCGTGTGGCTGGACTCTTTGTGGTAATCCAGCATTTCTCTGCTGTGGCAAGCCGAATATTGCATCTAAAATTGACACAATATGGTTTATTAATTTCACCGTGAGCCAATCTTGGATTATGAATTCAGCTAGTACAACTAGTATACCTTCGTCCATACGCGGTTGCCTTGGCACGTCAACGAGTGCTGGTGCAGCATGTCGTCGCCTGTTCATCACAATTGGGGGTGAGGGGGGCTGTTGTGGTTCAGCACACTGAGCTGCAGGTAAAATAGTTTTTGTAAAGCATGGCTGATTCCAAACGGGGTTGTTTATCGAATGCGCTCCCCTCAAAGATATAAGCTTACCATTTTTCCGTTGAACATTAAGCACTAGTGATCCAGAAGGCACTAAACCAAGTTCGGAGTAGGTTTTATTTAAATCTTGAGCAGAAAATTCGTATCGAGGAAATGGCTAAAAGTGTATTTTAGAATAAGAATTTAATATCACGACTTTGCGTCCTATAATACTGTTATGAAGTTCCTTTACCTGTAAAAGGGCAATTTCCTCGGAATCGGGAAACTCTACTTTTAACACATGCCAAAGCTTGCGAAGCTTATCAGTGCTCTCAAATTCTCGTTTAATTACCGAACCGTTGGGGCAGCGAACCTAATAGAAATTTACAGAAAGAGGACGTGAAATCTTATTTCGGCAGTGCATATTTATGTCAAGCTGTCGTTAATCTGACCTGGATTGTAGTTCGTGTTGGAGTAGTATTAGGAGATGGTTGCTTTACAATTTGAACATCAGGCTTTTTTGTTAACTCTGGTGAATTTGCTAATGCACGAGATTGTTTTCGTTCCATTTTATCTAAAGCAATTTGTTGCAATACGTTTGAACGTTCCTACGAAAAGAACATTATTAAATAAATTATTGTGATATCCGACCTTATGAATGCTTTATACAAACTGTACAGACATTTCATGACTAGCATGTAGCTTTAAAATTATTTGGGGGGGGGGAATCGTACAACAGCTAAACTTTTGTAACTAGTTACTAGTTATGATCGGGCATATCAATGGATTGCTTTCGTTATAATTTCTAGCGAATATGATACTGGCGTTTACCTGGCGTTTGTTTAATCTTTCCATTTTTGCAATCTGTTCTGCTTCAAATCTTTGCTTTTCATGAAATTTATCCCATTGTTTGCGCTGCTCTTCTGATCGTATTGTTCCCATAATTTTCACTTCTACAGGCAAAATTTATCAATTAGTTCTTGGCACGTATATGCAGATGTAAAACTTGTTTAGATCAATTATGTGGGATTATCAAAAAAATTTATCTAGTAGGCTATATTTAATATATTTAATTTTGGAAACCCAAAATTGTTTAATGTTACATGTATTAGTAAAATTCAACTTCTGGAATATTGAATTCAGCAATGGTCTGCAAGTAACATTCCCATGTTATATTATATGACAATTCATAGAGGAACATTCATGGTTTAGTCAGTTCTACCATAATTCAATCTTGAGTACAACATACTATATATTTCAATCCGGAGCGAAGTAGAAATTATAGTAGTGAAACTAGAAATCTTTCTGAAATTATGTTCGGTTGCGATATACCCTACATGTATCCATCATATTTTCTATTCTGGATTTTATACTTTGGAATTTAATGTTTAAAAATATTTTCATTGCACTTTTGATACTGTGGCTAACTGCATGACTTATTTTTTGGTTTGGACTTTTGTAAGAACTGTTCTAGAGATTGCAAAATCTCTATTAATTGTATTTAGAGATTGTATAATCTCTACTGTAGATAGTAGAGATTATAATTGTAATTGCTTGTAAAATTAGGTTGTAATAAAGAAACACAATAACTTAAATAAATTAAACATAGGAAAACTAACCTGGCTCAGTCTCTGTTACCGTGTTTTCCTTTTCATAGTTGCTTGAGCCGAAGTCGGCTTTTTCGGGACTAGTCGGCAGACCAGAGCTGTCAAATATGCTTTTGGTTGTCTATATTTTCAATAGGTCGTTTAATGGGTTTCATTTTTTCCTGATGGTCAGCTGCACATCATTGTCAGCCAAATTTACCTTTCTTAACTGCAATGTAGCAGGTCCAGCTGCACCTTGGACGGGTTTTCCACTCAAAATCCTAGCATTGCATACGAACAAGTTAGCTGACATATGTCAGAACCTAGATCACTGCTAAAAGCATGCTAAATCGAGGCAATATTTAGATTGGAGAGCTCTTACCATTCTACGGCTTCTGGTACTGATAATAAGCCTGCTGATACTGCTTGCTTACAATCCTCAAAGTCAAAGCCCATTGTAAGCAATCTATCGAAAAGGTCATCTATGCTCTGGAATTTCAATAAGCGATTTTTATATACATGTACGTTGACGTGAAGCTAAACCTGTCTTACCCGCATTTATAGATACCTGTGTTTGTTCCGAACTCATTTTTTTTAACTTGTTATAATTAATAGATGATATATAAAATGAATTGTTCACGTTTCACTATAAATAATAGACAGACGATGTAAATGGAGAGTTATTTCAGTTTAACTCAATGTACTACAGCGCTTCTACTTTAGTTGTATTCGTTTTTTAGAAAATTAAGCGCCAAATTTGAAAAACCAATTTCTAACCTGCTAGTCTACGGTGTAGTCTCGGTAATCCGACACCGTGTAGGACTTTGCACTGTCGGATTATCAAGATACGTCGGAACAGATTGTGGATTCCTGTACACTGTACACTTATACATTGCGGAACGGATTGTGGATTACTGTACACTTATACATTACTGAATTATTGTAAATACAATCACATATCCCCCATATATTGTTTGGCCTAAACAATCTGTGATGATGTAATGTTTTGTAAAATTAAACACGTACTGGTACACAAAGAACAAAAGATGATTTGTAGTTAACTGCCAGAAATGTAAGCATTGATATATTACAGAAAAAAGTTTTCACTGGCAGAAAAGTGACGGATTACTGAAACTTCATATGTTTAAAATTGTACATGTATTACAAAATTTATTTTACATCCAATTCTGCTCTCATATTAGGCTATAATGATATGGATCACACAAAAATATCTAAGCAAAATAAATGTGGTAGGACCCAAATCTTTTATTTATAGAAACTATAGAAGTTTGCTCTATATTTACTCAATTTTATATAATATTTTTTTGAAAACGTACTGTACGCCTATACTTGTATATGGCGTATAGTTGAAATTATACAAATCGGATTTTTTCTAGTTTCATGTAGTAAATTACTTTAGTAGATTCTTGAGTGACATAAACATTCACCATAGGCCTACTGTTACTTCGCACTGAAAAAACAAACAAAATATCGAAATTAAATAACAAGTCTTGTACATAAGATCACAAATCTTAAATAAGTTCTGAATAGACTTTTATTTTTCCACATTGCAGTTTTATCAGTATGTTCTAAACTTTCTAAGAAAAAATGTTGGAAATTATTTTGCTAAAAAAATGATATTTTCAAACGTTATGAGCATTTTTGTTTATATTGGGGGCACTCCAATGTGAGAAATTGGGGGCAGGGGTAATTACAGAATCAAATTGACTTCTCAAAAACATTAAACTTTCATTCTAATCAATTTTTTAATTTGATGCAAAGTTTACTATACATGTACAAGGGACCGTTTCGGAATTTTTAGAAAACTCTGTAAATTGCTCTTTATGTTTAATTTAAGAAAGCTATATCCACGTTGCATATCATATCTTAAACGCAATATAAGCTTATAAATTAATGTATATGGGATGTGTTTTGTTGAAAAACCAGAAAATACAAGCTATACAGTACATGTTTATGATTAGGTACATTGTATATACACCTTCCGTATCTTAACTTGGAAGAAATGAAATTCGGATAAATTTACGGAAGCTCATTCGGCCATTCCCAATCAGCACAATCACTGTTGGCCAACACTTTTTTGGCATGTTAGAAAACTGTCATTTCAACGTTGGTGCAG
>JAQGCC010005853.1:0-10971 GCA_034698905.1 Xestoiulus laeticollis
TCGCGAATCGCAGGTATGTCTTTAGGAATCATTCTAGAATGAAGCGATTCTTTAATCGCTGATAGTACTATGTTTTTACCCTAAGTGACTTTGTTTATAACGAACAGCAATTTGATGTCGTAGGTCAGAGACAAAAAATCATCTTGCTGTGCCATTAAATAAACATATTTTCACTGATTTTAAGGATTGGTTAAATCCTGTTTAATAGACTACAAAATTACTGTTTGGGTAAAAAACTATGGCATTTCGGTCGCTAAAAACTGCTAGGAGTCATAGAAAGCCGCCATAGAGCGAAAAAAATGTGTAAAAGCAGATCGACCTCTAATTAAAACTAACATTCAATATAACGAATGAGTTTCCAATCCCCTTGACGTTCGTTATATCAAGAGCCAACTGTATTTAATAGGAAAATTATACACATTTTTTATAACACATTGTCTTTATGATGTGATGCCCCTGAATGTTAGCAATCAGTGCGAGCATCCATGTATGCAGTGATTGCCAACATGTTACATGTACTAAATTTAATGTAAATTTTAAATTTGCTTCATGCTTTTAACTTGCTTATGTGCATTGCACTATTATGTAAACATGGCATGCTTAATGCATGTATACAACTTATGTAAACATCCGTTGCTTTGGATGATGACATACGACTTGTATAAACTGTGTACTACATATAATGTACATGCTTGGAACATGTTTGTTCCAAAATTACACTTTTAATGTAAAGCGTTACATCTGATTTGAATATAAAATGAAAATAATTTGCACATGAAATTATGCATTAATATTGTATAGGCATGTAGTTGCAAAATTTGAAATTTTATATTGTGATAATATAATCTCTTCCACATTTCTAAAACTCTTAATTATAAATTTGCTGAACTTAGACAATTCCAAGCTGTAGTCAAACAAGGCTTAAAAGTGGATGAATACACGTGCATGTTAAAGGAGATTTAGTCCAGAAACAAACAAAAAAAAGTAAATTACACGAATTTTCAATTTTACAATTAGCTTTGTGTAGGGTCAGTTTAAAGATTCAAAAGTAAAGTGATTATGTATTTCCCTTTGGATGCACTTGTAACGCTGCGACTAAATAGGCCTAAATAGACTATATAGATACACGGGTAAGCCTATGTTCAGCGTGCTGGGATTTCATCTGCAGGATTGAACGCGAAAGCTGATTTCACACCGGTTGCATTCCAATTGTGTTTATTTGGGGGAGAAATCAAGTTATGGCGTAGACAGGAGCGCCTTAACGTCCTAAATGAATCTCTCCATGCTTGTCGTAGAGCAACACCCGAATAGACTAAGTCGTAATTAGATAGAGGGCCCTAGATGAGCTTAGGCTTAACGGATGATGGCCAATGTTACATTTGTAAACCGGTTTTGACCTGACCAAGACCTATCCTTTGTGTTGGGATTTAGTTTCATCTCGCTAGATGGCGTAATATGAATGCCTATTCAAAGCTATAGTCATGCCTCTCTTACATGTACTGAAACACATAAAATCTACACTTATAAGGACCATTAAAAGCATATATCTGGATTTTCCAAATTGATATGTGTTTTAAATGTCAATTTCGAAATAGAAATATGCGAACACGTTATTGATAAAACACTACATGAGAAACCATGAAAGAAATGGTTGTAAAAAATGTGCCCTCAAGGAGAAATCCGCACACCTAATTAAACGTTACCTAAATTAACCAAACTTGACCATGCATAACCTATAACCTTATCAAACAATCTAACATGAGCATTCATAACCTAATCTGTCAATACATAATTAACCTAACCTGTCAATGCATAACCTAACCTGAAAATACATAACCTAACCTAGCCATACGTAACTTAACCTAATTATACATAACCTTCACCTTACAATACCTAAACTTTATCTTACAATACCTAAACTTTACCTTACAATACCTAAACTTTACCTTACAATATATAACCTTTACCGTACAATACCTAACCTTTACCTTACAATACCTAACCTAACCTGAATATACATACTTTTACCTGACAATAAATACCCTAACCTAACCTGACCTTACATTTCACGAACATGCCCCAATTAACCCAACCTAGTCAAACCAAACCTAACACAATTAGCTTAACGTAACCTGACATATCATGGTCTAACCTAACACAAATTTGACTTATAATGTGAAATATTAATTGGATAAGCAGAAGTTTCTCTGACCCTGTCCGGACATATATGGTCATGCACAGTTGAAAAGTCAACTAATTTGTTGCACATCCAACAAGTTTCAATTTGCCCAAACATGGCCGGATTAACCTCGCCGATATGCAATTCATCGAATTTGATCTACATTTTTATTTCTCTCAGAACGATGCGTTTATTTAGTCCGCTGATTTTTAGATAAGTAAAAGGGAGTTTGTGCATGCCCCACTTGCAACGGGGGAGTTAATCTTTGAAGCGTGCCTTTGCTATTCGGTCTATTCCACCCTATATTTAGCGCGCCCAAATGTTTACGCTTACGCGAGCGTAAAGCAAAAGCCTCGTCGGAAGTCACGTGCACCAGCACGCAGGCTTAATCTTTATCCACAAGATAAAAGTGGCGAATTTACACCGAGGGCAAAACGTTTAGGGATCCGGGAGCACGCCATTTTCACACGCTCAAATCCACTACCATATTTCCAAGGCAAATTCTTAATGAATTAATCGCCAGTTAAATTTCAAGTAAAATCTGGTAAAGTGATCACCTATGTATAGTGACCACTTTTTATAAATTGGTTTTCGTGCATGTATGTTTTCCTTTATAAAAGTTCTCTGTATAGTGACCACCTGTTTACAATGTTTACAATGACAGAATTTGGCAATTTTTTGGGTGATCACCTTTAGCAGGTTTTAGTGTAAACGTATACTAGCGTTCACCAATATATCCAAAAATTCTCTAAATGGTAAAAATCATTTCTTAATTGCACAATGTGCACAAATGTTTGAAAAAAATATTGATTTAATTTAAGGCAGGTGATGGTCGATTGTTGACTAGTGCTATACAGTGCAGCAGTTTCCTAAGTTACGTTTTCGAAAAACATGCTGGAAATGCAATATATGCATGAATGCTCTTACCTTGATTTTGGCTTGCTGTGTGAGCTCCCCACGCCGATTTGTAAGTTGGTTCTGTAAATAAAAAACAATATATTTTTTTTAAAATAAAACCAATGTAGCACATTGTGCAAAACTTATGGGTACAGGTAATTCGTTGAATAATTTATTTTTATATTAGAACATTTTTCAAATCCTATAATCATTATATATGCGTTTCATTACAAAAAATGCATGCTTATAGCATGCATGTACTTGGATTCACATGAAGAGTCTGTTATGGGAACATTTTAAAACATGTACAAAATAAGAAATGTATATATGGTTTTACGGGAAAGTGTATTTCAGGGGGTTGCTTTTGATGACTTGTTACGAAGCCTATGTTAAGGGGCATACGTTGAGATGCCACTTAATGATACCATATTACCACATGCATACGATTTCCACATTTTTTATTTTTTTCATAAATATCTTTACTGTTTTTGATTTTATGCGTTTGTTAGCACGTTGCATTTCCATGTAAAGGACATGACGCCCGTTTTCAATAATGATGGGAACATAATGTCACTCTATAGGCCCTTTATATTAAGAGGGTAGCATACCAGACTAAGCATTTTTTTCAAAATAATTTTTTAATTTCATTTTTGAAGCTGATAGAAACAAATGAAATGTACGAGGACAAAGCATGAATATTGTATTATTTGTTTAAATTTTTTGTTTATGTATATTTATACTCCATTTCATGGAAATATGTCTGTAAATTTTATAATTGTAGAGGGTCTGATAAAATTTACAGACATATTTCCATGAAATATAATATACTTATATACATAAACAAAAAATTTAAACAAATAATAGAATCTTTATGCTAGGTCCTCGTACATTTCATTTGTTCCTAACAGTTTCCAAAATTAAATTATAGAAAAAAAAGTTTATTCTTGTATGCAACCCTCTTAAATCTAAGAAGGATTAAAATGCAGATACAATTCTAATTATAGTTAACAAAACGAAGGTTGTATTCAAACTGTCCGTTCTGAGCATCCGTAAATCCATCCAATTTTTTATATGCATGACAGAACCTAAATGTAAAATTTCTAAAGCTTGAAATATAGACTGTAAAGGGTTTAATATAAAGTTTAAAAATGATATATTACCAGCAAAGAGCATCGAAAAGTTAGCTATGCTTCCTGGTACGCTTCGCGTCAGGTAATCCGGTGTAGATTGCTTCATTTCCCCGTTATTTTTTACTCGAAATTATAGTTCATAAACACAAATCGACAAAATATTTTCAAAAAAATATCAAACTTGCAAATCCTCAAAGTCGTTTTGGAATGTTCTTATTCCAGTTCGATAACGTGTGAGATTCGGTAAAGATGACCCATGTTTTCTATCCTCTAGCATCGTACTTCTAGGACCTCTTTTTCTATATTCTTTCGATGACGTCACTACGGAACTCCACAGGTGTCCTTCCGTTTTCCAACGTGTCCTCCTCTAGTCGATTTGAATGCGTTAATGCGAACGAGGGAATTTCCCGTTTGTTTCTAGGTTCGATTTTTTTCCAGACCGACGGATATCCGTCGTTTGTCAAACCTTTTCCTTCCGACCCGGGTTTCCGAAAAAAAAAAAAAGGCTTATTTCCGAGTGGCTTTTCAATCAAAAAGTACGGGTCAACTTAAGCTTTCCTGGTGGTAAACAGTTGACCATCACCGCAGACGTAAACTTAAAAGTTTGTAAAAAAATACTGGAGAATGAGAGTGAAAAATGCACATCCAGAGCCGTTTGAAAACGAAGCTTAATTGTTGGAGTATTGGACGTGTTCTCCTTTTCCCCCATCATGCTGCTTCCGCCCCACCAATTCCGATCCAGCATCCCGCTCTGGCTTTGGCGATGGGCCAATGGGAGAGACCAGGATCGATGGAGAATGGACCAATGAGAACGAGGGGGAGGAGCCTGTAGGGCACATGCATCGGTGGGGCCTTTTTCGATGCATGAGGGTCAGGTCTTCTTGGAATTTCTACATTAACGACAGTTTTGGGCAAGGAAAACCTGGCCAATATTTTTATAGTGCCTAACGCGAAATAAAAATTAGAATATAATTTCTGGTTAGATTCTTGTAGGATGAAATGTGAGCTAGCATTTAATGAAAGACCTTAATTGTATACCAAAAATGTATTATTGTAATTTAGGCAATCATAACGTCAACACCAAGTAGTGACAAATTACTGATAAGATGAATTTGCGAATGTTTTTAAATGGATAAAATACATGACCACGTCAGATATGAAATCTAAGGCCGTGCAACCTGAATGGAGTTTCAATGAAGCGCCGTTGCGATATGACCACTGAACACATCATGTAAATTAAGCGACCTTATGATATGGCTGGGGGCATTCAGCTTCTGAATTTCAGCCATGATGCTATATGCAAAATGCAAATCCAAATTTCATCCGATTTTCATTTCATCCAAATTTAGATAGAACTAATGACAGAAGATAACCTTTTTGAAAAATCTCAAGTGGTCTTATAGAAAAAAAAAGTATAATATATAGGACTCATTAAAATTTAACATCTGTGCAAGTGGCATGCTTATGATATATATTTAAGCCATGAAATGGGACCTAATGAGGCCTCAATATCAAAGGGATTTTATTCAAAGGTGAACTCTATGACAATATATATTGCCATAATAATATTGTATAAGATTATACTGTAATAAATACATACTCAATTTATGATTTTCAATTGGTATAAAACTATGATATTCCATAATCCCATAATGCAATGCGGGTCTCATACATTGACATTTTTCACTATAGGGTATTGAACAAGTGAGCCCTAAACTTCATACATGTATAAAGATATCTATATATTGGAATTATATGTACAAAAACAATAGCTGGACTCTATAATTGGAACTATAGAATTTACTCATTCTATTCAAGGACCTGGTTAAAAAATTAGAATAAATTAAAAGTCCTATTTTTTTTTGTGTAAATTAAAGCTCATGATATAATTCTCATGCAAATTGGTTATAGGTCACAAAACAGCAGCATTCATTTTTCCTTCATGATTTTAGGTTTCAACTGTATAACTTATAAGGATAAATTTGAAACGACCATTATTTAGGCGAGGTTTAATTAGCACACCACCATTGTCTAGGACACCCATAGTCGATTATTCTACGAGTATTTCAGTCTCTTTTTTTATGGTTTGATTTTGTCATTCTATTTTCGCTCATTTCTATACGTTGAGTGCATGGTATATCTGGTTTAATATAGCCGCCGTGTCGTTGAATTGCGCCGGCGCCGCGCTGTTGTTCCCGTGAGGACGTGCAAAAGTGTGCTTTGGCGCACGGAAGCCGGAAAAACACAACTTTTCCTTCCTTCCTTCCTTCCTTCCTCCAAGTTTCCTCTTTTCAATCTTTTTGCACCAAACTCACAAAACCAGCAATTGCAACGCGAGCTTCCAACGCTAGCAACTACAAGCAGCACGTATACCGTAGACGCATGAAACAGTTGCAGCAATCCGCAACAAAAAAAAAATATAGGATTTCCTTCAAACGTACACCTATTAGCATGCTCGTATCTAATTGAAGACGATCATGTCTCATGCCACTCTCAAAGGCCTAATCCAGTCGACTCTCGATATAACGAACAGAGTGGGTGGTCATACGTCCACTCATGTAGCCTCTAAGTATACGAGCGTTCTGTATAACGAACGGTTATCCTTGTCTCTACACTATCCCATAACACACATTGACACTTTATACATATAACGAACAGCAATTCGATATTGTAAGTCACACTGCAAATGAAAACATCTTAATTTAAGTTGAATTTCCAATGATGCATTAAAACGTCTTGTTTTGGGGACAGGTTTTTAAGGTGTTTTCATATATAAGATTCATATATATTCATTAATTTTTCAGGTTTGGTTTTAAAAGTATATATATCTTAAAACATTGTAACGATTATTTAAGGAGTACTCAAAATACGGCAAAAAATTACGCGTGTGTAGACTCAATCCCTGCAGTATTGTGTTTCTGGTTTTCAATAGAAGACTGGAGTACTGTTTGAGCAATTAAACAATAGCGGGTTTGAAGCAGGTTTCCTTTAATCTTAACGAGAACGATATACACACTAATACGCATGCGCATCAATAAATTATGCGCCGTAACAGTCTTTATGCTTCTCAAAGACGTTGTGGTAACACGTTAAACTAATGAAATTGCCGTCTCCCCTAAATCACAAACATATTAGCGTTGTCCCCACGCAAGCGCATTAATAAAACACAGTGCTGCCGATGTCGTCAAGTTTAAAATAAACCTGCCCAATCCTTCTATTGACATTTTAGTAGGTGAAAACGGCTAGGTGTCATAGCCGCATTGGTGCGAAATAAATGTGTAAAATCAGACCTCTCAATATAACGAACGAATGTCCCATCCCCTTAGCGTTCGCTATATCGAGAGCCGACTGTATATTAATACTATTCCTGCGTTTTCAATCTCAGGGATGCCAGAATTTAGAACACCATGCCACAAACACTCTGACCCTTTTATTCTCATCCCCTTGTCTATATGATTTATAAATAGACAGTTTCGACCATTGTACATCATTTCTTTCGTTTTGCACTCGTGTTTTGTGGGGTCGCGTGCCATTTCAATTGCTCTCCAAATCACGTTTCTATTTGCACTCGTCTTCTTCAGACCAAGAGGAATAGACGAATGAGAAGGAAATCATAGCGAACGATGTTTTGGACTTTGGTCACTATTTTTAGAGGCCGAGAAGGCTGCCACTTCAATCAGGATTCTTAAATGCTTCGTGGATTAAGCATCACGTGAGGCATGCCTCCTCAATAACGATAGTCAGTCAACAGCACGAGTGCACTTAGCCTCTTTACTCTAAATGGACAATGGTCAGCCTGTGGCAGTGAGCGATGTAGCATCAAATTGTGCAAAAACATAACGGTTTATTTTCCGTTTACAGATACATGAAATGCCATCTAAATGGCACCGAAACATTCGTTATGATTAGGAACATGCTACATTTTTTTATATTTTCAACTCCTGTCATGAATAAATGGCAATCACCGCATACGCTATGCGTGTTTGCTTCCTATCAGGGGCAAGCTGTAATAAAATTTTATTCAAAGCATTCCTACTGCAACAAATATGTTTAAAACCATTCCATAGATTGAAAATTAAATAGGAATAACAATTAACTAGCTGTACTTCAATTTCGAAGCAAGACGTTATAGACACTCATGAGATTTCATCCTGTATTTGCATGTACATGTGTATCCTTTGGGAGTGCAAGATTGCCCATGAAAACCAGTTATCACTGTATGTATCAATGTTATGCTAAAATTAATAAACATGTGATCTATACACTTTATTTACACCGACCAAATCAAGTGACTTGATGTAGATCAAGTGTTGATCGAGTTCGCGCGAATCCAATCAAGTTGTCTGCTCCACTTGATGTGGATCAAGTCTCTGTCGCCTGCACCTCGTTTCAAAGTGGCTTCACTTTTATAGTGTGTATGTTATCCTCCATCTTGAAATGTAAACTGAAATGGTGTTCCAACTTTTAGGGCGCCCTGTATACTAGGTCATGTGACCAGTTTAACTGAGGTTTGGCGGTGTGAATTAACACGCACAATTTTTGCTTGATCCACATCAGTTGATCTACATCAACGTTGGTGTGAATCATGTGTTATGCCTTTTGATGCATTGAAAGGCATGCGTCTTCATGTGATTCTTGACATTCGGCATGCAGGCTTGCGCCTGAAATGCAGCAATCACTGCATGCATCCTTGTTATGCTGGTTTGCCCACTGTTAGGGGCGCTCATAAATCTTGGGTTATATTTATGCCTCACTTTGCTTCACAAAGGAAAGGCATGCGTTTTTTAGTAATTCTTGAAGGTAGTAGACAAACCAACCTCCATTTATTTGTTAAAATAAGAGGAGGCATACAAGATTGCGCCTTAAAGGTAAGCAATCACTGCATGCAACATTGTTATGCTGGTTTGCTCACTCTTAGGGGCAACACTAAACCGGGGTTCCTTGCCTCATGACGCAAGAAGAGGCGTGCATCTCACTGTAAAAATCACACACCTCACGTTTCTCAATCCAAGGAGAGGCATGATTCTCATCGTGATATCCGCCACCTCACATTTCGTGACCCAAGGAGTGACATGCCCCTCATCGTTATAGCCACTGCTTGATGCTTTTGAATTCAGGGAGAGGCATGCATCAAATTGTAATAGCCACCACCTCACGTATCAGGATGCACAGAGGAGCATGCATATGGCTTCCACACGTGGAGCTCCATGCCTCACCACACACATTGCGTCACGACACATGCCGAGTGGCGCTGCCTCCGCGTAATAATGGACGCATTAGGGTTTATCTGTAATTAGAAGTAGATCGCGTTTAACTTTTAGCTGCTCTCTCGCTCCGTGTTGAGATGCCCCGGGCTGCACGAGCCGCCACCGGAAGTGTCGCCACAGCAACTGAGATCGATTTGACTGCGTGCTCTTTTCCGTCGACGAAATACAACTCGGGGCTTCGTTTGCTGCCTCGGTGCGCTTTTAGGCCTACTTGCGCTTCTTTCCACTTTCATACAACAACAAAAAAAGATTACGACGTATGAAGGGTGTATACACGTATATTGTTATAAGGAGACGAAAAAGAAGGGGGGAACCCTTAAAGTGCGTGGTGATCGAGGAGGATGTGCTGCAAATGAAGAAAAAAGGGAGATGTGGAGGAGGAGGAGAAGATGCTCACTCTGAAACAATAAACCGAAATCATTTTGAATCACGTGAACGGATTTCCAATAACAGTAATTGAGTCGTGGTGCTGATTTTTGTTGTGTATGATCGAAGTTAGATGGCGCCACTTTTGGAAAGTGCTTTTTCGTGTATTTTTGAAAAAGTTCCACTTGCAAATTGATGTTGATGAGTTGTTTAATTATGCATGATTTAGCTTGTTTCAATAATGTTCTTGTAAACTTTCAATGGGAATGCTAATGGGCATAATTTATGAGACACCCAGTATGATAAAAATTCACTATATGTGGGGAAACTAAATTTAAAACTTACTGTCGTTGACCAAAATACATCTAATATTTGTATATTTTTAATTCTAGGCTATAGCTTCTGGCCCGAATTTATTTAAATAAAATCCTAGAAATTGTTTAAATTAGGTCGGCATGTGCGCATGTTCAAAGGACGTCAATTCAGCGGATTAATTCAGCCGAATGCCTTAAGTTATATCCTAACTGCCCTTCATGAGGTTTAAACCGTAAATACTAGAATAAACCCCCGGGGTTTATTTAAAAGTAAGGAGGATCGTTGACCTGGGGTTTAATCTAGAACAGTGTCTATTTTCTATTCCCTCAAAGTTACAGTATCCAGAAATTAAAAGTGACAAAACTTTACAGTGCCAGTATCACACCGAATAACTGGTTTGTAGCTGTTCACTTCTTCAATAATACGGGGAATTCCCTATAAACTGCGCAAAGCTATCAGAAAATGTGACGCACGCGCACCATGGGAATTTCCCTAACACCCAGGGTTCATTAGCAATTTATCTCTAAGGGCCGGTTGCACCAACAAAGGTTAAGAATATCCTAAGGTTAACCTGCTTTATAACACTAGGATAACCCACCCTTGCATTGCACAAGCGTGGGTTAGTGGAAAATTTAGCGAAAGGTTAACCCAGCAAGTAGGCAGGGTTAACCTCGGGTTAATATTCTAGAATTTTTTTGACTTTTGTTCTAGATTTTTGTTTTCTGCATGCTGGAACATGGGTTCTATAACCCTGCGTTGTTTTATCAAGGGTTAATTGGTGCAACACAAACAGCTAACCTGGAGGTTAACCAAGAGT
>JAQGCC010005854.1:0-10965 GCA_034698905.1 Xestoiulus laeticollis
TTTGTTTGTAAAATTATGGAATTTTATTTTTGATAAAGAAATCAATGCACACCTAAAGGATTTTTCAAAAAAATTTACAAAAAATTTTAAAAACAAAAGGGAAAAACAAAATTAACAGCTCGAATTTCGGCCCCATCTTAACCATTGTGGATCATAGTGGGGATCGACCCCTTAATAAAGCTTTTAATTATAAAAGAATTTTCGCACGAGATATTAATGTGCAAATTTTATAATTCTAAAATTTAAATTAAATTCAAAGCCCTAGCTGTTTGATGCTAGCCAATCGCGCGTTAACAGCCTAGTCTTGCCTGGGACTTAGATAAAACTAATAATGTTATAAGTGTAGATTCATAATATGCATAAAAAATTGTTGTCCTCATTAAAAATTTCAAACAAGAGCCCTAGACCCCTTACAAAGGGCCCAGGGGCCATTTCACGTGTGCCTTAATATCTAAATCAGCTTTATACTTATTAAACATGCTCTGTATCTCTGTATCAAAAATCATGCTTATATCAAAAAAATGCACAAATATTAACTTATCTGTCACACTAAAAGAGGTTTGATGGAATCGCTCAGTTGCTAGAAAGTGTAGATTGTTGAAATCATTCCAACGACGTCCAACGACCCAAAACAGGATGATAAACAAGCGGCAGTCGATTTCTTTTTCTTTTTAAATTTTGGTTTATTGCATTCAGTCATAAAGCTGGGTATCCACCAAGCTCCTCATGATGCGGTATCAAAGTTGCACAAACAAATTTTCAAAAAAGTTTGCTCATTGACAGTGTTTTCGCAAACTTATGACGCGTTTTTGAGGCTGCAAAAATGATACTCACTCATTTCAACGATCGCTCGGGAGGCGGTCTGGAACAAAGGAAAAAATGATACCGGCTGACGGCTGACAGCTCAACCATCACGTCGTCAGCCATTCACGTTGTCTGCAAATGGCGCCAAAAATGTTCAAACAATCTTGAACCTTCATTGGCAGGAGCGCCATATTTCAGACTCATTTTTGAGGATTTTGGTGGAGACGCGATGATACTTCAGTATCATTTTCCTCACTTCATGTTTGAAGTTTGTGTTTGTGGGCAAATTTATTTGCGCATTCATGATACCGTATCATGAGGAGCTTGGTGGATACCCAGCTTAAGGGACCGTCCATAAATGACGTCACGCACTAGGGAGGGGGGGTTAAGAAACGTGACGTCACATCAAAAAATCATAATGCGCTACTTTAAATAACAGGTTTGATCAAAATATTTTTGCAAATTTCAGTTTTCCATTGCCTCATTTTTAATACATGTTTTTTCCTACAATATCAGAGTGCAGCGCCACACACAGCCTCTAATTTTATCTGTTAAAAAATCAACCGAAATCTAAGAAACAGATCGAGATTTACCTTGATTACCATATTCCTTGAATATGTGCTTTTCTTTCATCAATTTTTTTGCAGAAATCTCCAAAGACAATCTGTGTGCTTACAATATGCTAGGTCTTCTTTTGGAAAGACAAGAACATCTACATAGTGCTGAAATAGCATTGCAGAAGTAAGTAAATAATTTTAGTCTAGGAAAAGTTTTAAAAATTGATATTTAGCACATGTTCTTATTGGGAATCAATTAGAATTACGGTTTCGTGTTCTTCTATTAAAAATATAAACTGCAGAATTTAGAATTTGATATAACTTAGTTCTATTGATTGTTATTAATGTTAAGAAGTTTTTCAAGGGACCAGAGGGTTAGGACTTGTTAAGTGAGAAAGCTAAGTAAAAGCATTGGGCTACTTTTAGCCCAATTGAAAGCTTCTACAGCCTTCGGTCATCTGCCTAAACGGCTTATGGCCTCGCCTGCTCTTCCTCATCTATATCTATAAAAGCGAATGTTTGTTGGTGTGTCTGTCTGTCCTTTATGTCTTCCTAAACCGTTCATCCGATTGCGATGAAACTTTGGGGAGGAGTTGTATGAACCCCGAAGAAGGTTTACTCCCTTTCAAAATTTGCATCTGCCCTCTCCCCAGGGGGTAGGCGGGTTATTCCTTACTTAAGCGCTCTGCTTATAAAAATACACACAGTGCTCAGGGAGCGTAACGTTAAAAAGAAAAACACGCTTACCATGTGCACAAATTGAAGGCATGTGCCAACGATAGTTTGAAAAATTTAGATTTAATTCCATAATTCATTCAATTATTTTTTATGAATTTCTTAACTGTTGCCTATGTGTTTCATTAGAAATTGAAGAGGTTGTGGTTTCCAATCTTTCAATCCAGGTATGATATATAATAAATTCATATAAAATAATATTAGAAAAACATTTAAAATTTAAATATTTCTTTTTATTTTCATTTAAATTGAAAATCACGTAGAAAAATCGTGCGTAGGCAAACCGCAATACACTTGAGCTTTGTTATGAAAATATATTAAGGATATTTAATTTTCATTTAATTTGAAAATCATGTAGAAAAATCGTGCGTAGGCAAACTGCAATACACCTGAGCTTTGTAGTGAAAACATATTAAGGATTTTTATTTAATTTTCATTTAAATTGAAAATCACGTAGAAAAATTGTGCGTAGGCAAACCACAATACACCTGAGCTTTGTAGTGAAAATATATTAAGGAAGGTACTCATTTACATTTGCAAAACGAGTACTCAAGTACTCGTACTTTCAATCTTTAGCCTTTCAACCCGTGCAACGCCGGGTAAACCAGCTAGTATACTATATTGTGTTAGCATTGACTGTTGTTGATGAAGATTACATTTGGGGAATATTTAGGTTAGTAAGAATCACTGCATCACCAGCTTATTCGAACACAACTTGCTGAGTAAAGCGCCGAAGCAGAGTAAGGTAATCATTTCACAAAGCAGATGGATCACAAGTCCACTGAATGTATTTGTCTGCAAGGCATCTACCTTTCTTTCACAAGTATATACTCGTGTGGGTAAAGTACAGTCCACAAGGATGTGTCGAGGAGTAACTTCACTGTTGGCACAGATTCATGACTCATTGCCACCCATCAGACTGAACCAGTTGAGGTATAGGCTCGAAATGGCCTATGTCCTGTGAGAAGGTGGACGAGTATACCTGAGCAAGAGCTATAGTTGGTTTTCCCGGAGGGAATGAAAGTGTAGACAGAATGATCCGTATTAGCAGAATTTCATAACTGTTGCCTGGTAGATTTCTCGGTGGGATAAAGTTCTGCCTTTATTTAGGTACGGGGTAGAGTATGGTTAATTATCAGTTCTCTGTGATTTGTTTCTTTGGCTAAATTTTCAGCCAGCTAGTTCATTTTTGGCATACACGCAGTTGACTTTTACCAAAAATAGTGTGATGTCATGTCCAGAATGTTTCAAAGTTAGCAGATGTTTAGATGTTTGGAGGGCCATAGTATGCTGTCTACCACCACAGGCCACAGCTTGCAGAGCAGACTTTGAGCCAGAACATATATCAGCCCCTCCCCTATTTGCAGATATCTGCATAGCATGAGCACCGCGACCTCCAGATTGTGAAAAGCTTGGCTTGGAAAACAAAGCACTGGTCAGAAAGTCGGGTCTGCCATGAACCAAGTCCGTCACTATGCCGATTTAAAACAGCTATTGATCCGATTTCCCATCCATCTTAGCAACATTGGTGAAGCACAAGTCTCTTCCACTGTTTTTTGAGTCCAGATGGGCATCCCGATATTACATAGAAGGCAGAGTTTGATAAATATAAAATATACCATGCAGATTGTCGGTAAGAAGGGAAACTGTGGCCAGGGCAGCTGAAACAGTACTGGAGTCATGAGCACGCTAGCTCAAGTCATCCACCCCCTACAGTACCATAGGCTCAACTGTACACAGATAGTGTGCGAAGAATGTCCATTGTATTTGATGTGTGGAATCCAGCTGAAACATGCATCTAGTTGTAGGCCCAAGTATTTAACAGAAGCATCACAGGTTAAGATCCTTTCACCAACCTGGATGACGGCCGACGCCGATGGTCAAGAACTTGCGTGCTTGCCTCTCAGTCCCAGGGTGTGGGGTTCGATCCCCAGTTGAGGTCTCTGCAGGTTAAAGACCCTCGAGAGGGGGTGGAAGTCCCCCTTGTAGTCAAAATTTCCATGGAGGTGAAGGATGCCTTTTCCTTGGCATTGGTGTAAAGCCGGGTTTTCCTAGCTGCGCGTTTTTTGCACAGCTTAGGGCGCAATAATCCCTCTATACAAGCAGGACCGCGCAATTGACACACGCTGCGGATTTGTGTTTTCCTAAAAAACTGAAAACACGGGCATGCGCTTCTTGAATTTATTGATAATTTGGGTTTTAAACCTTTGGCTTGAGTTTAACCTCCCATTTTATAAGTGGTATAAGGTAATACAGTAGCATATAAGCATTGAACAATCTAAATTCAATACATTCGTAACAATAGTTTAATCAAATCTTCGTAAAAACCAATTTGGGGCTAATATAAACAAAGTTGTGTGGAAAGTGATTTCCAATTACCTGAATTAGTCCTGTATTAATTATCCACACACTTAAGTCCTAAATTGATTGATCCCGGGCCCCCAATTGAATGACAGGTCAAACCGGGATCAGCAAGATGGTAGATTATCGGCCGCCATTGTTGCTGCGTGCTGCGTATGGACCCGATCTGAGTTGGTTGTCCTTTCATGCAGTGAGGGAAACGGCGGCGTTCTACGTGGTGCACACTGTAGGAAAACAGGCGCATTGATTTCCCTATGTTGGGTCCCCAGCTCAATATGACTGCTGTATTGCGCCCTTCACTGCGCAAAAAACGAGCAGCTAGGAAAACCCGGCTTTAGAATTAACTCGTGTGCAGAAATAGGCCAACGAAAAAAATCACCAAACAAACAAACAAACCTGGGTGACAGGAGTGTGTAACAGCTCTGGCAAGGTGGAATAGAGCTTGATATTATCTACTGCAAACTCCAATTTGATAGACCTGGCCAAGGTATCACAAGCAGTCCAAACCTGTTCCCAACAGCTGGAACTGTCTCCCCAGGCAGTCTTGTCCAAATTTTGTTGACGTAATTTATGGATGGCTTCCATATAATTTCAAAGAATAAAGTTGGTCATTCTGAATGAAAAAATACATTTTTTTAAATTAATTCCAGATAATTCCTTCCAAAAATAGTTATTCCTTTCTGTGTTGTCGCACATTACAGATTTTTCATTTATAAGTGAAATTAACCAGTTCTCAATCTCTAATTCAGGTTTTCAAGCATGGGTTTCAAGCCCCTTTTTAACCCCAATAAAAGTTTTTCTGGACCATTATTTTGCTATGTTTAAGGAATGTTTTAAAAATTTAGATTCACAGTGTATAATTTAACATGCGTTTTAGAATAATATATGTTGTCGTCTCTAATTTAATAAAAACAAATCTTAAATATTTAGAATCAATTTCATTTACAATGTCTTTTTAGATTATCACCTTGTTTCCATTTGCATTTAGATTTTTTTTTATGTTTTACAGTGCTACTGAACTGCTTAACATCAAATTCAGAATGGAAATTTATGATGCCGTGCACTGCAATTATGCAAGAGTTTTAAGGTTTGTTTGATATTCTTCTTATTTAGTCAATTTATAACCACTTACAAGTGAATCAAAATTGCATTACTCTCTTACCTGAGACTATGACAATGGATTCATTAACCAGTCAAAATCTTAACAGAAACTATTCGTTGCACTATAAGAAAGAAATTTAAAGAGTTTTTGATATTCACTTACATATTAGTAGACTAAAAATACATTTAGCATATATGCACCTTCTTTAATATACATGTATGTTTGTTACATTTCCAACTCAATTGTGGATTGAGCGCTGATTGTAATGCTAATACGAGTGCAAGCTAAAATTTTCTTGACTGACGCTGAATCTATTCCAAGACGTACGTATGAAGGAGCCCATTTTTTTCTCCCCAAAGTTCAACCCGTTTACGTCTAACATTTTCAAAACAAATCACAGGATGTATACTCAACACCTTAGTAAAAAATGATTTTCAGCATGCATTCCAAAAGTTTCATAGGTCGGTGGGAGCGGTGTAAGCTTATCAGGTGACTATTTTGAAACAAATCCAAAAACCCACCCCACAGTATAAGAGGCAAACCAGTATGTCCAGCTCGTTTTGGCTGTACGGACAACTCAAAATGCTCCACAAACAAAACAATGTGCTGCTCTACATTTAAATGGTTGCATGTTGAGTTTTCAGCGCAGGCGCTTAAGCAGGATCATATGCACTCGAGACTACGTACAATTTAGGCCTCTGAAAGGGGAGCCAGCTACAAATTTTGTCAGGAATTCAAAAATATGGGAATGTCTCACTTAAGAGGGTTTTGCATAGCAGAATAAGCCTTTTTTTCTAAATTATTTTTTAATTTTATTTTGGAAACTGTTAGGAACAAATGGAATGTATGAGGAGGACCTAGCCTAAATATTTGTTTAATATACTGTTCCATATTTGTTCACTGACAAGGTTATCTTACTAGTTATATATGCTTAGCTCCTTGATCTCGGGTGACCCTGTTCGAACCCCGGTCACTATCCTTGTTGTGGTTTTCATGGATTCCCATAAGTTCCATAACCTCCTTAATAGCACATATAGGCGGATGCCGGGATAGTGCCCCATATACTCATCCACTTCAAAATCTGGCAATTTGCCCCCTACCACATGGCATATGATGACTGCATATGTGACTGCAGGGTAACGAATTGAATTGAATTTTTTTGTTACCTCGTTTGCCAAGCGGGTTTTCTACCCGTGACAAAACGCGTGGTGACAAAACTGGATAAAAAAGGATTGAAAAGAGTTGAATATGAAAATGTCGTTTAAAAATACTCACCATAATTTTGGCACAGAATTCCATGAAGGAAGCAGAAATCGCTTCAAAAGGGAGGCCATGACGCCTTTATCGCATCCCCCTATCCCTTTATGAAGACGATTTATTTGGCTTACTCAGCTTACATCACAAAATATTTTCGAGCTGGCGATGAAAGGTAAACCGACAGCCGAAAATCGGCTTTACAAAAGGATAGGTGTAAGTGTTATCGTAAGCCGAGAGCCATCCAAACGTGTAGGCTTAAGACTACACGTTTGGGAAAAAAATTGCAACGGCTGTATTCATTGCGTAGGTTTTTTAGTTCGTTTTGTAAGCCGTTAGTAAGCTTGCATGTTAACAAACGAACGACCATAAACATATGCGTTTTAATATACATGTACAGTGAAACCTGTCAGATTGAACACCTTTATAAAGTGAACGTTAACCTCCCTAACTTGAATACTTTTGGCCGGTCCCGGACAGGTTCCATAGAAATAACATTAAATCAGACCTCTATACAATGAACACCTGTATACTTTGTACATTGAACACTTTTTTAGTCCCCAGGATGGGTCTAACCTCTCTACATAATACACTTGACCTTTGCGTTCCAAATTAAGCACCTAGAGGGCGCTCTACAACAATCAGGGGAAATTCCCTTATTTAATCTTATAGTTATTTTGGGTACTGGTAGCCAATTGGAAATCATAGTACATGTGTACATGTACATAAGTATCAAGCAAGATAAGCGAACGAAGATACACGGAATTGACATTGGATAGAATAGAATATTTGCATTTGATAAAATATGCCAAAAATAATAAGAAAAGGCTATTGTTCCCCAAATCATTGGTTCAATCTACGTGTACAATTCCCCACACCTAACCTGACCTATCGTAACCTATCATAAATTGACCAAATTGAGTGCAAAATCTACAATATTTCTTTTAAAAAAAACCTAAAATAATGATTTATGTACATGCACTGAAAGGATTGTGTGCATAATGTTATACATGTGTATTCAATTGTATACATGCGCATATAAACATAGTTCATTGGATATTGTCTTTTCATAGCAAACCTCCATACAATGAACACCTGTCTAATGTGAACACTTTTGACCCCTCCCATGGGTGTTCAATGTGGACAGGTTTCACTGTATAAGGATATTCCATTTCATGTTTCTGTAAAGTTTATAATTGGACAGGGTCTGGTAATCTTTATGGACATATTTCCATGAAATGTAATATACATATACATAAACAAGAAATTGAAACAAATAATATAATATTTATGCTAGGTCCTCGTACATTTCATTTCTTCATATCAGTTTCCAAAATTAAGTTAAAAAATAATTATGAAAAAAAAAAGGCTTATTCTGGTATGCAACCATCTTAAATTGCTACTAGGGGCTAATGTCTCAAAAGAAAGTTGGTCAGGCCTCTTTCATGCTCTCTAAGGGCCCTCTATACATGCATATGTATGTATCATCAGAATTCAGCATTTTGACACCTACCATTGAAGGAACCTTAATTACATCAAGTTATATACTTAGCAACCAGAATCAAGTACGAGTGTCGAAAACACATCCAGCCATTTTCTCCTAACCTTGGCCTCTGACAAGAGCTACAAGGCTCAGATCACAAAGACTCAAGTACAACCTATATAATGTTGCAATGATCACTAAGGAGAAAAAGGATGGGATGCAACTTATAAAAAGTGCATTAAAACCTGCACCTACCTATTGAAGAATTTATTTAAGTATGTTTATTCAATGATTAAATCGTAACAGATGTATATTGTTTGTGTGTTATTTATAGAAAATTGGGAAAGTTAAAATTTTCAGTGGATGAAGCGATTTCTGTAAAGGGAGTTGACTGTTTCAACCAGTATGGACTTGCAACCTCTTATCGTGAAATGAATTATTTACAAGAAAGTAGTGCGGGTAAGTTAGATATACATGCTAACTCCAGCCGAATCCAAAATAATCGAATCAGGCTTCAAACTCACCTGCTATATTAATTACCCAATGTTATAATCCATCTAAACTTTATGGTCGAGTTATACACTTACTTAGCTTTGATTTTGCAAATTTTGCTTTTGAATTTATCGAGAAATTAAGCTCTTAAAATATGTTATATTTTTATTTGCTGCAGCTTATGTGACGGCAATGCAAATGGCGTCTACCAATATTGAGAAATCCAACCTATTTGTAGCAATGGCGTCTATATCATACCTTTTGCAGGGTCTGGAAGATGCAAAAGGACTGTTATTTCAAAGGTAATTTTTTTATATAAATGTTTAAAATGTTTATTCCCGATGGCGGGAATTTCAGATTGCCCAATCGGAATGCTGCATTCGAGGCCATGATATGCCTCATGCTATTCCATGCCCCCACACTTTCCTTACCCTTAGCCTAATATATCTTCCAATTTTCTTCTGTTCCAATATTTTTGCAGGTTAAGCCCTAGTTTCCATGCTGGAAACGAGCTTTTGGCTAGCCTCAAACAGGGCATCGAATTTAATTTCTTGTGCGAAAATTATTTTTAATTAAAAGCCTTTTTTGAGGCTAGCCAAATTGCACGTTTCCAGCCTAGTACGGCATGTATATAATTTTCAATGGTAAAACAGTTTTTAAGCATTAATAACTGCCTAAATTTTTCTATCCAACCAATTATTTCTTATATGGTCTTCTACAATCTCTTGCCTTAAAAATGTCTCTTCAAAAATTTTAGCTAGATTGCACTAAACTATAATTTAGTCATATTCTGCATTTGTTCTCTATGATATGCCAGGTTCATGGTAGGGCGGTTTTTGTCCTATACGCGGTGAGAGGACAGTGAGCAAGGCTCAGAAGAAAACATCCGCCTCCTCTACACAATTCATCTATCAGCGCACTTAGCACCATAACACATGTGTTTGGTTTATTCTGTTTTTATTATGCCTGGTTCATGGTAGGGCGGATTTTGTCCGCCGTGCTCCAGCTCACCGCATGCGCAGTGCATCTTTGCCGACTGCGCACTTTCCATTGCGCAATGCGCTTCTCTCTCTGGCACACGGCGGACAGAGTAGAAAAATATAAAACGCCTGTAGCTGAGATGCACGTGAAGTTTTTATGACGTATGGTGGCGTACAGGCGGAAAAGTTAAATATTTTTCTACTCTGTCCGTAGTGCGCCAGAGAGAGAAGCGCATTGCGCAATGCACAGTCGCTAAAGATGCTGTCCAAAGATGCACTGCGCATGCGGGGAGCTGGCGCACGGCGGAAAAAATCCGCCATTATCGCCATACCATGAACCAGGCATAAATTACACATTTGACGTTACATTAATGTATTACAATCAATCTCACACATATAAATAAATATTCATTTCTACGATCTATATGTTCTTACCTTAATTCAAACACCTTAATTTTACACAGACACTATTTTTTAAAAACATATATTACGATTGAAAATTATATAAAACTGCTGGACTAAGTTTTTGAAAAGTACTGGCCCGTACTACCACTTTTTAACGTTGTTTTAAGACTGCTATAGTTTAGACATTCTTATCCCCTGCTTTGTAAATATATCCGACCTGAGCGCACAAGCGGAAAAGTTGAATATTTGTCTACTCTGTCCGCCGTGCGCCAGAGAGAGAAGCGCATTGCTCAGTAGGAAGTGCGCAGTCGTCGAAAGATGCACTGCGCATGCGGTGAGCTGGAGCACGGCGGACAAAATCCGCCCTACCATGAACCTGGCATTAGTCGTGTGAGGTTTGATTTACCAAATTCACCAAAACTTTATCTGGCATGTGTTCATAACTAGATTAATACCGGCATCTACAGGGCGGACCAAAAGTCACAACCACTCCACTTTTTTTTCTTAAATTCTGTAAATAAAATTAGATTTTACCTACGGCCATTTATTCATGGAAATCCAATTAATGTATAGATTTTTAGCGATAAAACTTGACATGCCAAATTAGGAAAAGAATGATCTATTTGTATGAAATCAACTATTTTCGCCTTCATTAGCAATTATTTAGAGCAGGGGTTCCCAAAGTGTGCGCAGTAGAAAGTAAAGAGGGGCGCCATGAGTCGATCCTCTATCATTATCCGAAACCACAAATTTTGGGGAAATTTTAAAACCTACTTTTAAAAAAAATACTTG
>JAQGCC010005855.1:0-10965 GCA_034698905.1 Xestoiulus laeticollis
CCATATCCGGATGCACATGCGCAATCAGTACGAGCGGCGCGTCGCGGCGATATTTTTGGCAATTGTGAATGGGCCTTCAAGGCCCATTCACCATTCACCAATGAGGCTAGCCAAACGAGCGTTTCCAGCCTAGTGTGGCCTGGGGCTAAAGTGTCACGAGCATACTATCAATTCTTCGTGCCATACAGTGTATATTTGGCATGCTATTCTACATGTCAAAGTATAAGCGCTACATATTTGAGGGTAATCATTTTTTTTTTGGATCCAATTGTTAAGGGGGCGATCCCCACTATGATCCCCAATGGTTAAGATGGGGCCGAATTTCGAGCTGTTGTTTTTCACTTTTGTTTTTAAAATTTTTTGAAAATTTTTTTTTAAAAAAATTCTTTGAAAAATCCTTTAGGTGTGCATTGATTTCTCTATCAAAAATAAAATTCCATAATTTTACAAAAACTATAGGCAAGAACTTTGATATTTGTTTGTAAAAATATGGAATTTTATTTTTGATAATTGCACACATAAAGGATTTTTCAAAAATTGTTTTTAAAAAAAAATTTTCAAAAAATTTTAAAAACAAATGGGAAAAACAACAGCTCGAATTTCGGCCCCTCCTTAACCATTGTGGATCATAGTGGGGATCGCCCCCTTAAGGTCTTAAGAAATTTGGAAACAATCTTTAGGGGAAAATGTTGAAAGTTTAAAATTCAAAATTCAAAATGATTGTCTTAATTATAAATCGCTTTAATTTCTGATATGCTTGGCTGTGGAATTATTTTTGAACCTGTTTCTGCTCCGTTAATTGGCCTGTATACAATTAATGAAAAACCCTTTATTTGTTTTCGCAACGACTGAAACACGATTTGGGCAGGCACCCTGCTTTACAGGTAGCCCTAAGGATTAGTCTCGTGTTCTCCAGTGTTTAGTTTTAAAAGAGTAGATTTTAGATTAGCTCGTAGGTCTCAGTGTAGAAATAATCCACTTGAATGTGTCATTTTAAAATCGTCGATACTAATTTATCTTCTATTAACATTTATTATTGTTGTCATTATTTTAGGGTTTACACGGTCTTCCTACATAAGGTCCAGAATGAGAAATAGAGGCTTGTGTAAGCGCCTGTTGAGGGCTGAAAAACGAACGAAGTATATTTTTTAATAATTCGATAAAACATTTTTTGTTGCTTTGATAACTTTGTAATAGTGTAAGTCTTATTTTCAGGTTCTTCATCCGTCACATGATAAAAACTCAAGTTTTCTATTGGGCCGTTATAGTCTTAGTCTTGCTTAATACCATCTGTGTATCCGTAGAGCACTACAACCAACCGCGTTTCTTAACCGACTTTCTAGGTAAGTAACCTTATTAATTTCAGTTACGATTAATAAGGGTCGAAGAACAACCACCCCAAATTATTTAATTTTGAATTGATCAAGCGACTGTATCAACTTTTTCTTTTTAAAAATTGATGTTTCGTCCACCTTTTTCTTGAAATTTTCAATGCTGAAAACAAGAAATGAGCATTGCAAAAGAATATTTGGACCGATTCCCTAGCATATGAACTTGTAGGTCAGCTTACCATGCAGCATAACAACATTTATATGTCAATCAGAAATTGCCTTTGATTATCTGATAGAAATCATAATAAAAACATGCTGTGGCTGATGCAAAGTATAGTAATGTATTATCAAAATAATATATTTCACTAAATAAATTGAAAAAAAATCCAAAGTAAAATTCTAAAAATGTAAATTGCCAAATATATTGTCAAATCAATGGCGTTGATAGACAGTTGATATTCTCTATGATTCTCTCCATGCCTTGGTATTTGACTGTTGTCCAAAAGTTTATAACCATTTTCTACCAGTGCTCATACACATGTAATATGTACATGTATATGTTACGCTAATACATGTATATTATTTAATCTTCGTTTTTCAATTTATTTAGCAAAAATGTTAATTTTGATACGAGTCAAAATGTACAACTATGGTTTCTTTATTGGCCGTCCATAAATGACGTCACGCACAAGGAGGTGGGGCTCACACATTTGTGATAATGTGTGACTATGGGGAGCGGGAGAAGGGGGTTAAAAAATGTGGACGTTACATCAAAAAATCAAAATGCGCTACTTTAAATAACAAGTTTGATCAAAATATTTTTGCAAATTTCAGTTTTCCATTACCTGCTTATTGATACATGTTTTCTCCTGAAAATCTACGTGTCACATTATAAAATTGTACATGCAGATATTACAATGACAATAACCAGTTTTTTCAAGGAGGGGGATGTCAGAGTTTTGTGACGTCATATTTGAGGGGGTGTGACTTTTTGTTATACTAAGTGTGACATAGGGGGGAGGGGGTTCAAAAATCTTCTAAAATCGCATAGCGTCATTTATGGACATCCACTTATAGTTGATTCCATTAAATCAAATAAACAACCATATATAATTTGGATGTAACCGCTGCAACTTTAGGAAACCTAGAATATATAGAAGTTGCTTTGTTATACTCCTCGTATTCAGAGCTCTGAACGAGTTTCGGTGGGCAAAACGTCAATTTTTACATTTTTTCTTCTTTTGCTTAAAACGACAGTTTAATACGATATTAAGATAACTATATTGATTCCTAGATCTTTATATCTGAATTTACATATAATAGCCAAAGCCACTCGTATGTTTTGCTAAACATTATTAAGGAGCCGAAATGTCTCAAATTAGCCACTTGTGGCTGCAATAATATAGCCAAACCCAACCCTATTTCTCACAATTTGTTAATAGTAATAGCGTTTCCCTTGTCCATAACGTGCTGACATTTTTAAGTCTATTCCTTCGTGTTTAAAAACACGAAGAGAAATATGCAATACATGTAGTTGGAACTTTTCAGGTAAATCAATTAACGTATTATTCTTAAACTAGGCCTGCATATAAATTGTATTTTTAGGGTTGTTATAATTTATTTAAGAGATGAACGCCAGAAAAATTCATTTGTTTTAAACTGATTGTTTTTTTGTTTTTTTTTTTCAGGATACGCTGAATATATATTTTTGGGTCTTTTCATTTGTGAAATGTTAATAAAAGTTTACGCATTGGGGATTCATGTCTACCTCGAGTCGTCTTTTAACAGATTTGATTGCGTCGTAAGTGAATTTGGAGTTTTTAATTAATTCATGAAAGAAAGATCATTTTGAATTATTACATAGTTTTGTTACAATAATTTCATTATCGAACAGGTTATTGCTGGTAGTGCATTTGAAGTTGTTTGGTCAAGTTTTAAGGGAGGTTCTTTTGGCCTCTCTGTGTTACGAGCCTTGAGATTACTCAGGATCTTTAAAGTCACCAAGTATATAATACGTTTTTACAATGTATTGACATATAGCTGTTAATTTTATACGTATTAACGCCCCTTTCTGTTATTTAGGTATTGGTCATCCCTTAGAAATCTGGTTATTTCTCTATTAAATTCCATGAGGTCCATCATATCCCTTCTCTTTCTCCTCTTTCTATTCATCCTCATCTTCGCCCTTCTGGGAATGCAATTATTTGGTGGAGCGTGAGTACCAAGTTCACGTCTTTGTTTTTTATATAATTCATTGAACAAAACTTGCATTAATGGTGGCTAGGGGGAATGAAACTGCTAAACAATCAATTTCGTAATCTACATGATTTGAAGGTGATTCCGCAACGTGGTCAGCTACATGTACATTCAAATATTAAATTTTGCAATTAGAATATAATATAATAATAATTATAAAAATGATATATAATAATGTGATTATGTCTTTATTCAGCCTTTATTCTGCACGCCTGTTTTCATTGGATGCTAAAATACAATTTCGAGATAATTTTGGAGTGCGGTGAATCAATAATTATATTTATGTTGTTGATTCTTATCACAGTGGATATATATATATATATATATGTCTTAATCATAGCATATTTTTAAAAGTGTGTTGCCTAATAGGAAGACTAAGACGCATTATCTTCAGTAATGGTCTTAGACTAATAGTAAAACTAAAAATAGTGCCTGCCTTAGTCTTAATTTTGATATGCATGAAGCAAACAAGCCGTTTGATAAAATTATCAATAATTGCAATTGCTATAGTACAACTGTACATTGAATGTATACCTTACATTTTACTTACAATTTTATATTGGGGTATCTTCTGAAGGAAATGATTACAGCTTTGTAGTTGACCCCTTATATATCAGAATAGAAAAAAAATAGTCTTTCTAAGAATAATGCTCACTTTTCTTACAGTTTTAAGACTATACACACTAAAAATGTTGGATTAAAATTCAACCCAATTTTGAGTGATATATGGACATACAAACATTGGGTTGAATTTAAGTGTAACAACCAGATGTTGGGTTAAATCTACCCAACGTTGGGTCACAGGTTTTGGTTAAAATATGCTCAGAATTGGGTAAATGTGAGGTTTGTGTTATTTATTATCAACTCATAACTGGGTAACTTTATTATAAATAACACAAATCTCGATCACATTTACCCAATTGTGGGCATATTTTAACCAAAACCTGTGTTTAACCCAACGCTTAAATTCAACCCAATGTTATTATTTCCATATATCAGTCAATATTGGATTGAATTTTAACCCGACGTTTTTAGTGTGTACGACATTTTTATTGCGTTAAGCGTCTTAAAACATAAGACTAATACACAATTTAGCATTTATGTCTTCAGACTATTAAGACTATGACACTTGGTTCATTTCCATGGTGTCTGTTAACCTCGTTTAATTGTCCTCCAATCCTTTAACATGTAGTGGAACCTTGTTCCTATAAATTCGTTTAACCTTAATAATTACTTATTTGTAGGGACATGTAGTTCGCTCGTTATTGTCATTAACAATAATATATCTTATTGTTGTTTATATCTTAGGTTTAGCTTTGCCACTGGTACGCCATCTGCTAATTTCAACACCTTTCCTATAGCTCTTCTAACTGTATTCCAGGTAGAGTTTATAGCAGAATAGTAGCCCTTATGGCGCACATGTTTGCCGCATGCGGGCGAAAGGCCTTTTTTCATTGTCTTGTTAGAAACTCTGTCGTTGTTGCACGTATGTGGCATTTTGTTTTTTTTATTTTATGTACAGTGTACATGTACATGTACTTTATAACTAGACTTTAGTGCGCAAATTTCACAGTATTATATGACACGACGCGTTCGCTTTTATTCAGGTTTAGCAACTCTTAGCTGTAAGTTATATACTGTAGTAATTCTTTAGTAATATGCTTGTTAAAAGATGTTCCTAATTATGTTGTTCCATTTTAACCGCTGCCCTTTTAACTATAAACCTTCCCTGGGCGAAATAAATATACTGATATCAGTAATCAGTTTTACACTGAAAATTGGGACACTGATATCAGTATGATAGTATACTGGTGTCAGTCAAACAGTTCAGATTTATTAGAGTAGTACAATGATGAAACTATAATTTACACTGATATTGGTACTACTAGTATAACTAACCAATATCAGTATGACTATACTGAAGTAAGTCTAGCTCATCCTGATATTGGTATGGGTTATACATGTACTGGCATCAGTCAAACATTGCCTACTGATGCAGCACTATGGTGTACTGTTATTAGTAAAGCTCAGACTGTTATCAGTTTGTGATTGCTATAGAATTGACTGATATTAGTTAGATTTTACTGATATCAGTATTTTGGGGGAAATGCTATGTTCACCTGCTATGGCCTTCGATATCTAATAAACAGTAGAACCTCGCTTATATAAACTCAGGCATCAGTACGTGGCTCCTGTCTTCCACGCTGTGCGTTTTTTGGCTGGAGCAGGCCTCGAACTTAAAGACAAGGTTGGCTTAGTGGTTATACTTAAGCTCCTTGATTTCGGAAGACCCTGGTTCTAACCCCGGTCGGCTATCCTGGTTGTGGCTTTTCGTGGTTTCCCACAACCTCCCTTAATCGTCTATATAGGCGAATGCCGGGGTATTTCCCTAAAAAGCGGCCACGACCGTATAATTTTCACATTAAAAATTCTGGCACTTTGCCCCCTGCCACATGGCATACTACATGCTGTCTGCAGGGTAACGAATTGAATTGAACTTGGGAAAATTATTTAAATAGCCAACATGTAGGTACCTCGTTTGAGGCCTGCTTGTAGCAGCCACATGCTCACCATGCAGAGCACCCGTACAATTTTTATTTTGTTCGTTGTTTTAGATGTCTCTACCGAGTTCAAAGCAGAAACAGGCGGAGTTGTAAATGTTTGAATTTCAACCTCGATTATCTGAACTTTTTGATTTTATAAACCATCTCTGGTCCCAATTAGTTCATAAAATCGAGGTTCTATTGTAATTGAAATTTGTAATTGAAATTGAAAATTACATATGTAAATGTAATTGAAATATGTAATTGAAAATGTAGTTGACACTTTCAAAATACGACTTTCTGGAGTCATCGATAACGTTAAAAAATTGTTCTTGAGCACGGTTGGCTATTCATATATAGCTCGTATATTATAAGAATTGAGTACGTGTATACCTCGTGTATGTAATAATTTTGAGTTTCAATACATTGCACAGTATATATTTTGGACCTGATTTCGGATCAATAAAGCTTTATAGCCACTTTGTATTAATCTAACAAAGACCAGCTGATTTTAACTTTCGATATAAGGCAAAAGGGAAAGCACATGATCGAGCACATTAGAGTTGTAACGATTTTACTAATGGGTTTGTTGAATATTCGCAATGTAATTGGATAAGATGTTTATTCATTCAGGTTTAATACTGATGAAGGAATTCCTGCCGCCAACTTTAACACTTTCTCTATAGCTTTATTAACCGTATTTCAGGTAAAACTAGAGACTGTATATTTACGATAGCCTGTAATATATACATGTAGTTTTCTCCATAGCATAGCAAATTATTACGAATAGGAGTTGATCCCTTGATTAGAGCAGGTGTGATTAGATTTAAACTTGGTCAATAGTTGGTTTTATTTCCTATTTTTCGTTGTCGTTTCTAGCATGTTTTAACTACATGATAATATATTCCACTTTAAATTTATTGAAATCTTCTTGTATAATTCACTTGTTTTTTTGTTTTGTTTTTGGTTTTTTTTTAATTTATTTTGTTGTCTCCGTAGTGTAGCCCCTGGCTTTTTGATCGTTTGTTTTGCCTGTATTTCACGAAGCAATGGAATTTGGTAATTAATGATATAATTTGTTTAGATTCTTACTGGAGAAGATTGGAACGAAGTGATGTATTCTGGCATCGAAGCGAGCGGAGGAATCCAAGGCGGAATGATTTATAGCCTCTATTTCATAATTTTAGTACTTTTTGGCAATTGTATCCTTTTTGCAACGTTTATTGAACTTATTACGGTGTATTAACATTTGATTGAATTTTCACCATACTTTCACGCTGTTATCATTTGAACTCCACGATTTGTTCTAATTTCTTAACTGTTGTCCAGATACACTTTTAAATGTGTTCTTGGCCATCGCCGTGGACAATTTGGCCAATGCTCAAGAATTGACCGCAGCCGAAGAGGAACAAGATGAAGAAGACAAAGAGGTGATGTCATTTTCTGGATAGTTTAAAGTCGGTCCTATACAGGCAACAACTTTCAATTTTCGTAATTTTTACACGTTTGAAATTGCTCAATTTTTATTTTGATTCGTTTTTTTACGAACTAAACACCCTCTTTCCTATGGGTAAATTTCTTGATGAGCCCAGCGCATTTTCGAAATAAAATTCTGGGAAAAAACTGGTAAAACTACTGTGTCCATAGATCTAGTGCACAGAGACCATGTTTTTATGAAAATGGCCCTTAAATTTTAAATTTAATAAATAAGAATAAATTTTAAATTTCACGATGATATCACGTGGCAAAGTATTTGATGCCCCCTGGTGTCAGCTAAAGGCGTTTTTCGGAATTTGAATATTGTTGCGAGATCAACAAACTAATTAAACCAGTTAAGGTGTGTATTTTAACTTTAAAGCATGAATTATTTATCTAGCTAGGGCACAGATACATTTATATTAACGTCTCTTTAATATTAATCAAGTAATCAATACATTTTCGAAACGCGACGATAAATTGCAGGTAGCTGACACCAGGCAGCAAGACCATGCAAAACACCCGAGAAATAAAAAAAAATTCTACTTATTAATTTTTAAAATAACAAGACATTTTCATAAAAAACATGGTCTCTACATGTGCATTAGATCTATGAAAGCAGAATTTTTACCAATTTTTTTCCCCAGAATTTTTATTAGAAAATGTGCTGGACTCGTCGAGAAATTTACCAATAGATAAGGGGGTGTTTAGTTCAGCCTTAGCGACACATCTCCCAAAATTGATTTATATTAGACTAGGTAATTTATAAGATTTTACGAAACTGATTGCATGCATGCCGATGTTTATTGTGTAGACCGCCTTATAACCAATGCTGTTCACCAAATATATAAATACTTTTATTGCAGAAAGCAAAGACAGAGATAGAAAAGGAAATAGCGGATTTGCAAATGCCTTCCAACACGTTGCAGTGTTTGGATCCTCCTCAAGTGAATATTTGCCCTCCCTCTCCCACGCCTGAAAATACTTTAGGAGAGAACAAAGGCGACGAGGATAACAACAATATAGATTTATCAGAAGATGGTACATTACAAAGCCTTTCATTGTGTCCTAAGTTTTCGACACGATACGCCTCCTTGTTTATCAACGTTTCAATGCATTTTCAGAAGATGTGAGGCGAGATGGCGCGGTCGGTGATGATGACATCACCGGGCCTAGGCCCATGTTACCTTACAGTTCCATGTTTATTTTATCACCAACTAATCCGTAAGTACAACGTAAATGCCACCACGCATTTCACTAGTTTGGTTATTTGGCTAGTTTTTGTGCAGATGACGAGTTTATCCCAACATTTGATGAAAAATAACATACAGACTAACAGACCATACGAACGCGTTTCCAAAGAGAATCTAACATCTACATGTATATACAGTAAAATTTGCTTATTACGATCTTCAAGGGTACGATCTTCAAGGGACCTAAAAATCAGATCGTTATATTCGAACATCGTTATATCCGGATTTTTAAAAAATAAAGCTGACATGTAATAACAATATTAATGTACATATACGTATGTATATAAAAATACAAGTTTAATTTGACTGTAAAAAATGTCGAACATAATAGTTTAAAACATAATAGTTAATTAAGCAGTTTGCACCTGTATACATGCAGGTAAATCTGATACATTTAAAACTATTTTATAAAAAATAGTGAAACCGTTTATCTAAAACTGGAAAAAGTATAAATTTTGTATTCCAATAATGAGAAAATAGTTATTAAACAATAGAGATAAATTCAATTTGTTTAATTTTGCAGCTCACGTATTTCTAAATTTATTACACTTAAAATAAATGTAATTATTAAATTTGACTTAAATTATAGATTTCAGATAAAAATATAACACAAGTCAGGATAATTGCATGTACACCAAAACCTGTAAATTGTGTCCCTTTATATAGCGCACTACCTGGAAATGGCGAACCCTCACAGTCGTCACTGGTGTGTATGCATGGTCATTACTTTGGCTGAACCTACAAATAGCACTCTCCCTCCAAGTAGCGCACCTTATGGTTCAGTCCACATGTATGGTATGGTTCGCAGGTTTTGGTGTAAATCATTTTGTCATTACATTACATGAACTTTACATGTATATAAACTTAAAAAATGAAAAAGTGGGAGAAATTCTCAGAAAATCGTTATAGGCGAATGAAAGCTTTTCGTTTCAAAATGGGATTGCTATGTCCGGATTATCGTTATATCCGAACAAAAGTATTGTACATGAGAACCAACCGAACTCATTGCTCGGAATCGTTATACCCGGAATATCGCTATATCAGGCATCGTTATAAGCGAATTCCACTGTAGTTAGCCCTTACTGTAAACTAATAATTTTTAGCACAAATTCTGTATGAATTTTTACTGACGTTAATAAGGGAATATCCATGCCCCCTTAACTCTCTTGCACATACATGTAAATGATATGCATTTCTTATTTATTTTTCCAGGGTTCGCCGCGGTGCTCATTACATAGTTAATCTCCGTTATTTTGATTTCTTCATCATGGTCGTCATTAGTCTAAGCAGTATCGCATTAGCAGCCGAAGATCCAGTAAACGAGAAATCCTTTAAAAACTCCATCTTGAATTATTTCGATTATGCTTTTACTGGAGTTTTCACTGTCGAAATGGTTTTAAAAGTCGTCGATATGGGAATAGTCTGCCATCCAGGATCTTATTTTAGAGATCCGTGGAACATATTAGATGCTATAGTCGTCATTTGCGCCCTGGTGGCCTTTGCCTTTGCGTAAGTTTATAGCTACCTCTGTGATTTATTAAATCTTTTTTTCCATTTTTGTGGGTTTTTGTGCCCTTTTAAATGTTTTTTAATAGTCGCCCTATTTTCTTGTTTTTCTACAGAGGAAGCAGTACGGGGCAAAATTTAAGCACAATCAAATCACTCAGGGTATTACGTGTGCTGAGACCTCTTAAAACTATCAAGAGGGTTCCCAAATTGAAGGTACGTTTAGACGCTGTTCTATTTTTATTGCCCATACAATGATAATAATAGGGTCCTAACCGTCCTATAGAGAATATTCCACAAGAAATGAGTAGTCAGTTTTGATGAAAATATATACAGGGTGAAAGAAAAGTCTTTATCTATGTTGTATGGAATGGCCAAATTAGTCCTAATGCATTGTAAAACGTACGATAACAATACTGTGTAGGAGATTTCACTTATAAAATGTCAGCATGTCCCTGAATGTTGCTCATCAGCAATGCTTACTTGTATTGCAAGTTGCTTTCAGTAAGAGGCAATGTTTGTTTTAAGACCTTCTTCACACCAACGTTGATGTAGATCAACTGATGTGGATCAAGAAAACTTTTGCGTGTTAATTCACAC
>JAQGCC010005856.1:0-10964 GCA_034698905.1 Xestoiulus laeticollis
ACTTAAAGAAAACCTAGATACCTACTAGATACTAGTTATTAACTAATATGATACGTAAAATTTTTGTAAGGGATATAGCCTCAAACAAGGCTTTTTTAGCATGTATTGATTGTATTCTTATCTCACGGGCAAATAAAATTAAAATTCAATGCCCTGTTTGAGGCTAGCCAAACACGCGTTTTCAGCCTAGTGTGTCAAGGGACTACAGGCCTGTCAGATATTCAGCTATGGAGTTTGCACTTATCAAGTCGTACAATGCCAATCTGATGCCTCATTTTCAACCTCACACAACCAAAAATTGGAACGCACTCCCGTCCCCTGTTTGGTTGGATTCGATCAGGTGATGGGAGTGAGTTGACAATTTTGGTTATGTGAGGTTGAAAATGTGGCCCCAAGAACGTGTCAATGCTTGATATTTTTTTTATATTCCCTTACGAAATCATTGTGGCCAATACAAATTATTCAATATACATGTACGTGATAATCAGGGTGTGTGTCAGCCAGAATATCATTGAAACTGATGAGTCCGATAGAGATTGAGGAACCTCTCATAGAACAATCACCAGCCAGTATACAATTCAAGTATTGGAGTACCTGGACGTTATACAGCTGTATACATATTGCAAAAACATCCAGAACTTCACCACCTGATGATAAACATACAGAGAAAGATCTAAAATGCGATCATCAATGATCGAAACAAAAAACAACAGTCTATTACAGATTTCTTTAAAAAAACACCTAAAATAATGCTTTATGTACATGCACTGAAAGGATTAATTGTGTGCATAATGTTATTAAAAGTGTTTTCAATTGTATACATGTACATATAAACATAGTTCATTAGAAATTGTCTTTACATAGCAAACCTCCATACAATGAACACCTGTCTAAAGTGAACACTTTTGCCTGGTCCCATGGATGTTCAATGTAGACAGTTTTCACTGCATCACTTTAGAGAGGTTTATTCTTTTATACATGAATCCCAAATCGGGATCGGCACGTTTTAAGCTTTTAGAGAGGATATTCTTTTACACAGGATGCTTTTATTAAAATGGAAGTATCATAAAATTCTACAAAAAAGATATAGTGGCGAATTTATGGGCACAATTGCCTAAAAGGGAAAAGGCGGATGACGTACATAATTATCAGTATTAACAAACACTTCCGCTCTCATACTATGATGAATCTTACACACATATAATGAAAAAACTTATTTCCTTTGGGAAAAAACACGTTTAATAGATTCAGGACGTTGGAGGATAATTACAAGATGCAATCAAGAGATTGATTACGTCTCTATTAAACGCAGCAACGAAATTAATAAATCCAGGACTTGTAATGAGGACGGCACTTAAAACATTGGCCCACGTGACTGACATGCGTGTTATTGTACACTGTACTAAAAGATTTTCTATGTAAAACAAAATGTTATTCGTGCCCATGCATCTAAACAACTTTTTTTTATGTCAAACCGGTTTTTTGAATATATTTATTACATGTTTTTTTTTTAAATATTGCTCGGTTTTCTGACATGGCTAACTTCGTAAGGTTAACGTTATGTTGGGTTTAACAAAGGATGCCTCCTGTAAATTCCTCAGTCTCTGTTGCTGTGAATCTTCATAACTGTTAACTATCAACGATAACCTAGATTACAGTTGCTCACGTGATCCATTATTACTTGAATTTCAAGTGATTAACGCATTGTCATTGATAAGGCAACATTTTTTAATCAACTCCTCGATTCTCTTGTAAATGTGACGAAAGCTTCGCACCACCAAATATCTAGTGCTTGTAACGGACGCCTTGATTCCCACTCGCACTGTAAATTCCCCATATACATGAAATGGGGAATTTCGAAAGCCACTCAACAACTGAATATGGATTAAATTTAGCTGAGCTTAGCATTGATGAGGCTTATGTCATCTACAACTCTTCAGTGCCAAAAGATACTTGGATTTATTCGTTGACTGACGCATGCGATGGAGTAAGTGAAGATTGGCCATTGTTCCATATGGCTTATATTGAGAATTTTATATTACTGAATTGTTATTTTTTTGTTGACCACTTAATTGAAGGGAATGCTCGATAAGATTTATATTTTTTGTCATTTCGGGAAGATCATTGACACTGACGACACGTGGAGCTGTGGGGCTTTTGAAACACTACATTAGAGCAGTGATAGCCAAACCTTATTGATCACACACCCCTTAGTTTTTAATAGAATAATTTCAAACTTAAATAAGTCGCTGGTTTAATTGTGGAACTAATTGATGAAGTATTTGAAAATGTTTTATTTTGAAATATCAAACAATTCTTTTTGCTATTGTATATGTATACAAGTTGGCGCCTTGAACATACATTTAGAAGTATAATGCATTATTGTAAATTTATAAAATGTGCAATTCTAAGTTACATTTAATTGTATGCACAGTAGTTAGTGTCCTGTTGCCCAGAATGTTCCATAGTTCAATTTTAGTGGGTTTCAATAAGCTAGTTTGGACTAATATAGAGATGCAAGTATGATAATTGTCCCTTATATTTTCTATAAATGATTTCGTATAATTTTCTTTTCAGTGTTATCCTAAACTGCAAAATGATGTTCCCGTAAGCGCATTGGGAAGCCTGTCTGGAGTGATTGACACAAAATTTGCATTCAATTTGTTTGCAGGTGAAAACAACTATGGTCTTAATTTATCCAATCCTTGTTCGTAAGTAAATTGTTGATTATTTATTGCGCCAAAATTTACACTTTATGTTGACATTTACACTATTTGCTGCACATGCACAAATTCTATTGTTTAACAAATTATACTAAAGAATTTCATTGAAATGCTTATCTTATAGTAAATGGATATTTTTATTATAGCATAATTGCATAGCTATGCTTTGTATTTTTATGTATTTCTATTAGTTTCATAAAACTTGCAGCACTTGTATGCAACATTTTTGATATTTTATGGATTCTGTACAACAAACCATTGTATAAGCACGGATTTCTTATAAAATCATCTCGTTATATAATTGCCAAATATTAAAATCAATTCCAAATATAGATAATCAATTGAAATTCTTTAAAAAAATTGATAACAATGAGGTAATGCGTAATCTATTTTTATTTGGAATCGAATTTGATATTTTAATCTTGTGCAGCGAACATACACTTGTAGTTTAGTTTCCTACCAGTTTTATTTCCGTAAATATTAAATATTATAAGTACATTTCATCATAAATTGTGATTATTTTCACTATAATTTTATCATTACCTAGTATGTAGGTCGTGTTGCATTTTTTTATATTAATGAATTTGTTATTTCTGGGTTTAGAACCGCAAGTCAATTCAGCGAATATGGCATTTATAGTTGTGCTATTAAGACAAATGATAGTGGAGGTTTGGCTTGTGACTGCGAAGAAATTTATGAAAGTGCTAACATTTATTGGCGTAAGTATTATGCAAAAATTTAACTACATTTGGAAGTTACATGTGACATTTTTTTTCGTTTTGGCACAAATCAATTTATTTTTAAAATGACATTATATTAAAAATTTCAAATAATGTGCCGTCCAATTCTTACAGCAATGTTATGTGCCGCTGCTTTCTACGTGGGACTTGCAGCACTTTGGTTACTTCTTATATTTGGCATTAAGTAAACATTTTTAATTTTTAACTATATAGGCCTACGTTATATTTAATTTGGACAGACTTAAGTTTCTAAACATTTAAAAATGTATTGTTTTTATTAAACGTTATTTAATGCATACGCTTATCATGATGATATTCAGTAAAAATCTTCATAATCATAATCAAAAAATCTACATAATCATAATCAAAACAATTTCATAATCATAGATGTATTTATGGAAAAATGTTTTTTAGGAAAGGAAAAAAATCCTGGAAACGTTGGCGAATTAGGAACGATTCCATTGCCTTAGAAATTGACGATAAAACTGGTCCACAATGGGTATCTTTACATGAATACACATCTATATTTGTGCATTTTCGATCGTATATTCAAAAAAATGTTTGACGAAGACAATTCTTTTTCAAGGAATTTACTCAAAGCAGTCAGCCGGTGCCTAGAACATTGGCAGCTCAGACTGTTCTTACGGAGCCTAAAGCAAAGCAACGAGTGAAATCCATTGATACATTCAGAGGGTATGTTTAACACTTTTATAATATACTCAACAAATGTTTGAAATCTTGTTTTTTTTAACATTAATGATTTGTGTCTGATCCATTCTACAAGGATATCAATCACTTTGATGATATTCGTGAATTATGGTGCAGGTGGCTACTGGTTTTTTGATCATACTCCCTGGAATGGTTTGACAATTGCAGATCTTCTGTTTCCTTGGTAAGTATTGTCCATGTGTAAAAATAGTGCCCGAAAAAACGAGCTATGTAGATTGATTTGGATGAAACTAAATTCCGCACATTATGCATTGTAGGTTTATGTGGTTAATGGGAGTTTGCATTCCGATTTCAATTCGATCGCTCCTCAAACGTAAAAAGAGTAAACGCTTGGCTTTTGTGAAAATTCTGAAAAGAAGCTGTTGGCTGTTTCTCTTGGGGCTTGGTATCAGCAATGTCGATCACAGTAGGTTGCTCGCATTCGTCTACTCTTTGTTTTATTTGTATAACAAGTGCCGGAAATACTCGAATATACTCCGGGGTTTATTTAAAAGTAAGGAACATTGACTCGGGGTTTATTCGAGACCCAGGATTTATGATTTTTATTCCCTCAAAGTTGGTATCAATAAATTAAAAATGACAAAAACTTACCAGAAACAAGCATTTACAGGACCGTTATATTATTTGCCTGATATTTCAATAATAAGGGGAATCCCCATACACTGTGCAAAGCTATCAGAACATGTGATGCGCGAGCAATTATAGGGAAGCTCTCTAACAATTATCGGGGTTCATTAGAAATTATGCTCGTGCGCATCTCGGGGTTTAATCGAGTATTTACGGTATACTAAATAATATCATTGGAGCAGTTCTTGAACTTTCTATCAAGTGAAATTTTTCACATTTATCGGAAAGGTGACATGATCTTCAATGATTCAAATATGATACATTGTATATCGAGCTTTTAATATTATAATAATAAAAATGCGTCTACAATCTATTTTTCTACAATTTTTTTATAGTTGATGTTGATTATCTGAGGATTTTCGGAGTACTTCAAAGATTTGCATTCTCATATGTGATTATTGCCTCTTTGCATTTGGCCTTTGTCAAACCAGGAACACGAATGGAAGTAAGCACATGCTTTTACAAATTCTTGTCATCCTGTCGCTTCTATTTAGAAGTTGGAGCGACTTTGTCATGCAATTAATGTCAAACCTTTATTTATTCGCAGAATACTTCAGCATTTCGAGATATAACTGGTATCGTTTTTGAATGGGTGATTGTTTTGCTCATCGTAATGATTCACTTGCTGGTCATGTTTTTCTTGGAGGTACCCGGATGTCCAAAGTAAGCTTAATTATGGGCATATTTTACTATCACATTGGTGAGCATTTAATGTATTGTTATATTTAATTGAAATTTTAAGGGGGTATCTCGGACCTGGCGGCCGGCACGATGGAAGTCAATACCAAAATTGCACGGGAGGCGCAACAGGCTATGTCGACAAGCAAATTCTTGGTTATGCTCACATGTATCAAAATCCTACCCCAAAAGAAATTTATGATACAGTGATTCCGTTTGATCCCGAAGGAATATTGGGAATCCTCCAGTCTTGCTTTTCTGTGTTTCTTGGCGTGCAGGGTGGAATGATTCTTATATCATACAAAAAAAGCAAATCACGTATCATCAGATGGCTCATCTGGTTCCTTATTACGGTATGATAATTTATTACACTATATAAATGTTGTTGTCAGCAATACCCTTGTCACACAAAAGGTCTTGGGCACATTTGTTTTTTCAGTAAAAAAATGCTTTGAATAAGAAACGTGTACGTTTGATGTACTTGGAATTTCCCATGATTTAAGATGTAGCTGTCAACACACATTATTTTTTAGTAAATTATAAAAATCTGATAAATGTATGTTTATTTCAGGGTGCGATTGCAGCTTTATTGTGCAAATGCTCAGCAAATGATGGCTGGATTCCTATAAACAAAAACTTATGGTAAGTAGTTGGCTGGCTATTAAACGCTCAAAGCATCTCCGCAGTATATTTCTATTGTATTTTATCTTTAGACGAAACGGAGTCTGGTGCATTTTAATTTGATGAAGCTTAATTATCAAAGAAACAATTCACTTGCTTAATGCACTATGCTGTCCAGTATGCTTTTAAAATTGCTGTAAATCATACCGATAATTATGCGCCTTATCATTTTTTTTTCAAACTTAAGCCAGTTACGATGCCAGTTTTGATTTCGAAAATTGCTTATTTGTATGACTTTTTATTAGGTCGGTGTCTTATGTTTTGGTCACGTCGTGTTTTGGATTTTGTCTGCTAACTACGTGCTATATTGTCATCGATGTATTGCATTGGTGGAATGGAGCACCGTTTTTCTATCCAGGTAAGACATTTCAAAGTTTCCTTTCCTTTATGTTTTGCTCAAGTCATTGTTTTTACGTTAAAATTAACATATTTGCCTTAAAATTGCTAACACACAACTTATTCAACGAATCAAACTTTATTTGGAATGCAAATTTGAACTAACCATAATCCATGGAGCTTTAGCATGAGTTTTACGTGTGAGGTAGAATGCTGTTATCCTTTCTTAATGTTTTATTTTATAACATGAATTTGCTCGAGTTAGTTTACTACAACTGCTAAAAATATAATGTAGTATAAGTTTTTGAAAATATATAATTTCACTAATTCCTGTCTATGGCACCTGCTTTCTGTAATTTCTGTCATTCTTGTATTTTTTTTATTTTTTTTTTATTAGTACTATTTTGTTATTTATTTTTGATTTATTTTTAATATATCTCTAATATTTTGATTTCCTCTTTTTATTCAACTATGTTAACTACAAAAGGCATGAATTCCATTTTACTATACGTTGGTCATCAAATAACTATGAACATATTTCCGTTTCAATGGTTTGACAGTAAGAACTCTACTGAAATCGATACCCATGGATATAAGCTCGTTTTGGACTTATGGGTAACTACTGTATGGGTCATCATAGCCATGTGGCTATATTCCATCAAATTCTTCGTCGCTCTCTAATGCTTTTTACTTAAAAGTGCCAAATAAGAGCTTAATAATATGAGCGGTATCACCAAATCCATATCAAATTTAATGTATAATCAAAGACTTTAAAATAATTAAAGTTAATTCTAACAACAGCAATAGAGTTATTAGAACGTCATCTTTAATCAATACATGTAGTTTGTAGCTTCCAAATTCAGTTTAAAGTCTGACAAAGTCCCATTCCACAATATTTATATAATGCAATTGATAATGAAATGTATTACACCTGTAAATAGCGCCCCCCGTGGGATGTGCTATATGAAGATTCAGCTAAAGTGATGACCATTAAGAATCAGATATTATTATCCTAATGAAGATGCACAAATCTATATGTTGCATTTTAAAATGGTTTTTAACATAAACAAAATCGAAAAATACAAATAGAAAACAAATACACATGTACATGTACATGTACAGTATGTATGCACGTACAACTGGATCTACAGTATGTACATATACAGTAGATGTAGTCATTTTTACTTAATTGGGAAACATGCATTCACTATATGCTATTGACATTTAACCCCACATTTTGGGATTTCCCAGTGGGTGAAATAGCATTGTCTCATATGCTCTTCGCAGATAAAATCGTGATTCTGTCCCAGGAAACCAGTGTGCAAGTCGCTATATACAGGTAAGTTTCTTCTATAAAATGTGCCAATGGTTATATAGGGTGCGCTACTTCCAGAAAATACGCTATATGGAGGGCCCTTATTCACAGGTTTCACTGTATTATAGAAATGCAAACACGCTTTGGACATGTGTGTCTAAACTGTATAAAGGCCCCTACACATTTGAAAGTTTTCTTACGTTACGCTTCCTAATTTTCGCTACGCTGCCTATTGACATTTGAACGTTTTTCTTAAGCTTTTTCTTACGTTGCCTTAATTTTCCTTACGCCGTGTTTTTTGACGTCACTAGCAGACGACTTTGACACGGCGTAGGAAAATTAAGGCAACGTAAGAATAAGCTTATGAAAAACGTTCAAATGTCTATAGGCAGCATAACGTAAGAAAACTTTCAAATGTGTATAGGGGCCTTTAATGTATTTTATAGTTTAGAAAGGGATATGCCTGATTAATATGCGAAATATTCAAATTTATTCCACGATATGTAAATGCAGTAACGTATGGTTGGATGCGCTAATAATTTTATTAGGTAATGAAATAGAGATGCATTGCATAATTATTAAATACAATCGACATGTATAAGAAAGTTAAAGAGCGCATGACGACATAATAACCCTACGACATTTTACTCCGAATTCATTTCGTTTCAACGATCAGCATATTAATTTGAATTAAACACTTTGCGGAATTAAGTACCCATGTTACTGCAGGCGAAGTGGATATGCAATTACTATAGTGGCATGCGTATGCGCAATATTAATGTGGATTTATTCAAACTATCGTTGTACAGGTCTGCTCCGGGCAATATTTTAATTAAGAAATATGGATACTTTGTATCTCTTTGGATAATTATTACGAGTTCCTGATGCAAATTTTTCCCCACATGATTTGATTCGGTGTCTCCTGAATTTCATAACGCTTCTCAGGCTTTCATGTTATTGCTACCAAAGTTTATGCTCTGTTAATTAATTTTAAAGTTGGTTGTGTTTGAGGGGAATTTTCTTGAAGGGACTATAAAACCTATGCTGTATTTTAACACTGGAAAGCACTTGTGATGAAACGACATTTGAAAATTACGATGGAATTACAAGATCACTGATCGAGCTTTTGTGAAAAACAATTAACATATGAGTGTAATGTTTTGACACTTATGACATCGGCACATTTTTGGTGGTCATTATGTTCTTAAAAGCTATTCAAACGACGTTCTCTGCACAACTTCCATTTTCTGAAAGATGGGTTCGAGGCACATAAATGAACTTTCTGTTGGTGCAATTTAAATAGCTGATAAAGGAGGAATTTTGCTAAAATAAAATGTTGAACGGGGTGTCTGCATACTCCCGATATGATCCTAAAGTAATATAATTATAAATTAAAACGCATACGTTTATGATTACAAAATGATTTAAACGGCTTACAAAATGAACTCAGAAAACCTACGGCATTAATTCAGCCGTCTCCATTTTTCCCCAGCCGTGTGGGCATAAACCTATACCTTGGTGGATGGCTTACCGGCTTACGGAAACACTTCCCCATCCCTTTGCTAAAGCCCAATGTTGCGGCTGACGGCTTAACTTTCATAAGGGATAGAGGGACCCGATAAAGGTGTCATGGCCACAATTACTGCTTCATGGATACGCCAAATGGTGAGTATTTTCAAACTACATTTGTCACGGGTTAGAAGAAAACCCGCTTGACAAACGGGATGAAACACCTGCACCGTAGGTACGCCAAATGGTGAGTGTTTAATCGGGCTGAAAAAGCACCGTAGGTGCTCTCGGCAACCCGGTTCTAGTTAATAAAACCTTAAATTTCTTCATATAAAAACATTGTATTTTTTTTTGCTTAAAAAACTAAATGGTGTAATCGTTTTGTTTTTTTTTAAATACTTTTCCCTAATGCAAGTTTATCTCCATTGAATTATTATACTTTTGAAAAAAAATATACTGGGTGGGTCAAAATTCAGTGCCAACCTTCTTTTTTTGTGTTAAATCATATAGTTATGAAAATTCGTTTTAATGCAATTAAATTGGAAGTCGTGTGTGCTCTAGCCATTGATGTTGTTATATTATACCTACAGCCATTTTTTCACGGTAACACAAACTATAACTTTTTATCCATAACACATAGGACAAAATGTCAAATTAGGAAAAGAAAGAGAATGGTCATGATGTATGAAATCAACTTTTTTCATATTCATTAGCAAATATTTAAAGTTGTTACACTGTTTTTTTAAAAAAAAAACATAAGCCACAAATGGTAGCTTACCTGTAGTACAGTGGTGCACTACAGTGAAGATTTTGGTTAATCTCTCTGCTGCAGCGTAGCTACCATTTGGCATTCCCCTCTGTTCTTAAAAAGCATTATAACAACTTTAAATAATTGCCAATGAAGACATAAACAGCTCATTTCTTACAAAATTCCATTCTATTCATTTTTCTATTTTGACATTTTGTCCTAAGTGTTAGTACGGCTAAAAAGTTATAATTTTGGTTTCTGTGAAAAATGGTCTTAGGTAAAATCTAACAATCTCAGTGGATATAGCACATGTGAATACCTTTTTAATTGCATTAACAGACTTTTCATAACTATAAGATTTAAAAAAGTGGGGTGGCTGTGACTTTTGAACCACCGTGTAGTTACAATCAATCATTTCTAAAAACAACTAAATGATATGAGATACGTATTTAGATATACGTGTATATCAAGACAAATATCGTTAAAAATACCAAAAAAGTACATCTGAACTTCAAAACATTGGTTTTCCACTCATTTAATTAGCTGTGATCTAAGGGTAGGCATAGATCTGCTTTGGGCTAAGACTCCTTAAAAAATCCTGAAATACAGTAACAAGGTACAAAACTGATTGGACAACCATTGTCATAAAGCGAAAATTTTTGCGTTTTTAAAAAAATTTCGTATGGTATATCGGAAATAGCACAAAAAAGCTGTGGTGTATTTGATTGTCTCCCCTAGAGGAAGTTGCTTACTCTGTTGAAGTTTCCCATAATCCTCTAGGGGAATATTAAAGTTGAGTATGACCATGATCTATAGATGTAGACTGGTCTTTCGACTCTCGCTAAAAATCGAGTTAGGGACACTTGCTCGCACTAGGT
>JAQGCC010005857.1:0-10963 GCA_034698905.1 Xestoiulus laeticollis
TTTTAAGGTATTTTTTCTGTTTCTTTGGTTTATCATTTCACTTTGCACTGGGTTGCACTAACTGATAGCTCCGCCCATTTCCTGTTTGCACTGAGTAGCACTGAGTTGCACTGAGTGCAGGCCAAAGAAACAAACCTGTACTGTACCTCTTTAATTTTTTTCACTATATTCAATTAATTTAATCAGTTTAAATTCTTCATTGGTTCAAGTAGTATTTCGACAGAACCTTACGAGCTTCAATGAACTTTACACTGATTATAACCTTTCAAGGAGCATCTACTAGTACATGTATGAATATTTTTGTATAAACTTCTAATGGTAATCGATCCTGCAACCTATACATTACTTTAAAGAATTCTTAAGGTTCTTCACTAGCTTAAGGGAAATATATATATAGTACGCTGTAGATGTTAGTACTGAAGAGCCTATGTTGGGTACAGCTTGAGACTGATGGGCACGAAATCATGCATAAAAAACCTATGTTCGACTTACTTCAAACTTGGCCAAAGAACCTTAAACCTGATTCTCACATACCTGGGAAACTCATAAATGTCAGGGAGATTGGGTAATCCTGGAATAATCAGGGAAATGTTATTCATTCTGAAGTCAATTAAATTCAAGATATGCATTTCACATTAGCTAAAGTTTCAAATCTAACCAGTTATTAGTTATCCTAGACGTGTTACTCAGTTCTATAATTATGGTAATTCCCCCTCATTTTAACATAATTTTACATAAACCATACTTAAATTGACATCTGCTTTTACTTGTTTTTAACCAACATGTGTATCTTTGTGCAAAAAGAAATATAAGCTGTTAGCTGCCATATTTGCAATGTTTCTATCTTCGGAATTGTCAGGGAAAATTATTTTAAAAACTGTTATTAAAGGTCATGCAGGGAAGTTGGAAGATGTCATTTCTGCGCGATTAAACCCTGTTAAAACAACCTATCGTTTTAGTGATTGGCTATGGGAACGATATTTTGCTTATTTTGGTACACTCCATTTTGCAGAGCACGAACATTGTACGTTTCACCCTGTATAGAATTTTACCCCTCTTCCCCTGTATATCAGTGAGTGTCGTAAAGGTTGAAGCGCCACTTCTGGTAGCTTGTCCACATGTGATTGCATTGATTTCCTCCGCTTATCCCCTCTTTTATTATCCCCCCTCGCGCATTTTCTGAAGTGGAGGTTTGTGCCCGAGTGGCTTTCCTCCTCATTATCGGTCTGTTTCTGTTTTCAATTATTATTATTATTGGCTCTTTGAACGGAGATAACGCCACCTACTTTTAATATTTGGCTCGTTTTCCTCTCCTCGATAGTCCTTCTCTCACCCTTTTAATGCCATTAAATAATTAACGATGGTTGTGCGATGGATGAAATTGATGATGATGCCTGCATGCGTGGCTACATAGTGCTACCAGTGTGTGCAGGGGAGGGATAATTGGGACTGTACACGAGGGGGACTATCCCATAAAACTAGCCATAGCTACTGGACTCGTATAGATTAACCAACTTCGCTAATTTGCCGATTTCCATAATGCCCATTATGATAATTAAATATGAATGTCGTTTTTCATAAAATGGTAAATGGTAAAATTATTTCCACAAGAAATTCTGGAATTCTGTTACCATCTCTGTTGGCACTATTAAAAATGCATATTATGAAAACTATTTGATTATTAGTAACTAACTACTTGATCATAGCCTGTTTATTTTTCAGTCGGGAACGTTTATAAGTCTTTATTTTCGTCCAAATCTATTTTTCACTTTTACACCCCCTCCCATATTTAACAATTTTGATGCATGGGAAAAGTGTTTGCTCGGTGCATTGTTTTGAAAGTAAAACAATCCCTTAATTATGCAAAGTAAAAGTAATAAAATAACAATAAGCATAAAACTAATAAAGATGAAGCGCATTGCATGCGAATTAGCAATTAAGAGAGTAGAATTTTAGGGATTTTGTGTATTTATTCAGTTTTTTTTTTTTCCCTCGTTTGTTTTTATTTGGTTTTCTACTAATTGGCCATAACAAAGCTGCATGATTACGTTAATAAAGCGTAACAGCATAAAAGATAAAACAGGCATGAAATTCTTTTGTTAGTTTATTCACTACCCATGAAATTGCTACTCACTCGACTGAATCCTGCAACACAGTTCAACCTCATTCTTAATGAACTGTTTAAAATAATATTTTTTTTTTATTAGGCATTAATATTCATATTAGCATATTTCTAATCCTTCGTGAAAGCAGTGTTGTATCTCTCTCTCTAGCCCTCTCATTTATTAATGAGGGTGTGTTTTTATTTGCATTTTGTTTAATTCAAGCTTCATTTTCTTTTTCATGCTTTTGGTCACGACAGTTCTATCTGCCGAAGAAGGACATGTAAGTAATCAAAATTTATTTATCTGTATCGTGTTATCGGATTACCACTGGGCTATTCGGTAGACCTATATACCTGACACATGTACATTAATCGGCCATTTAACCATCATGATGATGACTCGTGTACATGCATTCGTGACGCCGTGATGCCTAATAACACCACCCTCTACCTTTTTCTCCCCCTTCACAATGGCATTGTTTTTGTGGGATAATGAGCAAACAAATGTAAGTAATATTGATTTTTCATGTTGATATAACAGAAAATGCGAGGGCAGATTAGCAGCAGTATCTGCTTTTTTGTTGGTTGCATCGTTTATATTTTAATTTCGCATTCTGAAAGGTCATGTAATATAGATGTAACCATACAATATTCATGACAGAGCTTGTGTTGCATGATTGTGGGCGTGAATACGGATTCCAGTCACGTAATGCATTTTCCATAAGCGTAAGTGGCGCCACCACTCATGCACTGTCTTTTAATTATAGCGTCATTGGTTTTCATGTGTTTTGACAAATTTGGTTTCAGATTATTGTATGGACATACAATACAAAAGTGCAAATCTTACTGCAACCATTGGCTGAACCTAAGTGTTCAGTTTTCTAAAAACATGTATATTTTGATACCATGATGCACAATCTTTCATGCATGCATGTATAAAGTATAACATTGTACATGTTATACATGTTTCTGTTGTTGTTTAGTATAGGGACTAAGAGAAGAATGAAATTATGCATTTTCCCAATGTATTAATATTTGTAAATTTATAGTTAAATGGTACTAAGTGCATGGTGACTTAAAATCGAATCACCATAAAGGGGAAACACCCTGCATATGAAACTTAATGACATATGGGGTGTCATATTTATCGTGCAGTGGTCTAAGTGTTCCAGTTTAGATATCTATACATCCTTAACCCAGTTATAATATTATTTAAAATATATAGGGTTCCCTGTAGAGCATAAAAATGTGCAACTAAAAATAAGACCACGAATACGGACTTATTGAATATAAGGTGAAATAAATTACTTATATTATGTGTGGCAACATATAGCTAGCAAAAATATTTGATCGTTTTTCTAACGTTGAAAATTTATGGAAAGACGTGTAAAGTTATACGGCTTTCATGCACAACAATCAGATTTAAACTAGTTTCCTAGAAAACAGGGATTTGATGCTTTAAATATATTAAAATGCGTTTGTCGAATGCTGTTTTTTTATTCACATCCTTCGACGTAAAGATTGCTATCTCTCGATTCATATCATTTCCACATCACTCTTTTTTTATTTGCTGGTAAAGGCTGAGGCATCCCCCAAACTGTTTCCAAAATAATTGTGTGTATCTGGGTGTATAGGCGTTGTTTCAGAACAGCGGAATTTGTATCTGCAGGGGGGCCATTTTAATCGTGTACCATGCAGTTCAATAACTCGCTTTAAGAATTCTGGCCATTGTTAAGAGTGAACCGCAACTTTTGAAATATGGCATGATAATGGTCAAGCCATATATAGATGCTGGTGGACGTGGTTTTTGATTGAGCGATTAAATTAGGCTCGCCGTAACAATTTTCTCCTTTTGCATAAGGAAAGCCCACCATTATATATGTCTTGACCAAAAAACCCCCCAGGTGGCAGAATTTTAGCAGGCCCACTCGGTGTAATTGAAAATGCTACTTAGAAATCGACATTTGCATATGCTTAGATTTCTAGCTATGAATATATAATGTAATGTTTATATTGGCTTATATACGCCCTTATACATCACATGGATTTGCAATGAGGCTGTTGTTCTTTTGACCTTTTTATACAGGTTTTGCATTCTCCGTGAACATGTGGTGCTGTAGTTTCATTGTTCATTGTATACATGTATTTGCTTTGTGTTCTGGAGTGATTGGAAAGTACCTCACAGGGAAATCTCCGCACACCCAAATGTTTGCCATTATACGTACGACAATTTGAGTTGGATTTGGTTAGGTTAGGTCGGGTTAGGTCATGTCAGGCCTTGCATCCTCCAAGACCATACAGTGTAGTAAAGTGCATGTTTCATCATATGGATTAAAACCTGGTAAAGAGACCACCTTTGTATAGTGACCTCCAATGTACAGTGATCACTTTTCATAAATTCGTTTTAGTGCATACTTGTATATGTATGTTTTCCTTCATATAAATTCTCTGTTTAGTGACCACCTGTATACAGTGACCGAATTTGGTCATTTTTTGGTTGGTAACCTTTAGCAGGTTTTACTTAATGTGTTCTTGAATTTCTGGGTTGACTGAAATTCCGAACACACAATTAACTATTTGGTTATAGATTGTTTTGGTGTCCAAAAACTCATTGACTTTTTAAGTAAAAATTCAGCTGTTCTTTAAGTGACGAAATCTGCACAAGGTTTAATGAGATTTATAAAAAAATTGATATTATTTTTTTGACTAAACATTTTCGTTGTTTTTTTTTTTGGTTTTTTTAGCAATGTTTTGTCATTAAAAGTTATGTCATCTAATAATCACTAATAAGAGGCAGCAAGGGCTTGAATTGTTCACTTTTAAAACGCATGAGATAATGTCAAAAGCCATTAACAACACCAGAAATTAATTGCAAAAAAATGTTTGTACATGTGAAAAGTTTTTAATTTCCTTTTCACTTAAGCGCAAATTTCCCAAGAAAATCATAAGAGGCGTTGTTAATTAAAAAGCCCGTGTTAATATCATTTCTAGCTGCGCATTAAAACGCAATTCTTCTTGCTGCTCACCCCTACATCCATCTCGTCCCTATTTGCTGCGAGATTTTGAAATTAAATTAAGTTTATGAATATATAATTATTATCGATAATATAATTGTAATTCTCATTTGCAATACCCTGTGTAATGTTCTTTTAATTCGCAACCTCATTTCTTCGCACATGTGTTAATTCCATTGCAGCGGCAACTGTTACCCATAAAAAGAAGTCTCCCACCCCCCCTTTTATAAGATTCATTAATCTTCCATAAAACAACTCATTAAGCGGAACACGATTCTGGAATTGATTTTTCATGTTCTAACGCCCCGAGCCAGCCTCGTATAACGGCTTTAATTTTTGCATGCATTAATAACTAATTCCCCTATCTGCTCTTGTAAAAACAAAGGCGTGACATTTTCGTGATTTTTTTTTACTGTATGTGATTCGATGAAATATACTTAATATTTCTTTTGATGAGTTATATGCTCCAAGGAATTTAATCAAAAAAAGTTATCACGTGCACCTTTTTTTTTGTTTTGCAATTTAGTTGCATCGATTAAGATTACGAAGAAGTATGCTTAAGAAATATATAATTATGTGGAAGGAATGTATTGAGATGATTTAAGAGTGAACATGCTTGGCATGTGTAATGTTGATATCTTTCCTTTCATTGCACTCATTTAACAAAATGTTATCTTTAAATATGTTTTTTATCTTAAACTCTGATACAGTTTTCCTGTAATTAATTGTTAACTTGTTACTTAGGTTCTTTATCAACCGATAGTTCGTCACTGACTGCACCACGTGTTATAAATCCAGGGTTACACAGACCTGGAATTGTCAGGGAAATGGGATAGACCTAAAATATAGTCATGGAAAAAGTCTGAGAAATTCAATAGAAGTATTACATTTAATTGTTTTCACATAGCCAGCAATTATCACAGAAATGAAGCTATGACATGTCCATTTATGACTTATTTTCACGTTTTTAACCAGAAATTTACTCTTATGACAATGGCAAGAATATATTCGCTAACATGTCAAAACTTATTTTGTGTTTTAAATCAGATACAAGTACATAAAATGTATATATGACCAGAGAAATCTTTGTAATAGTGCAGACATACCCATAGTGCAGGTATACCCATTTTCAGAACATTGTAAATTGCATTAAAACAGCTTTTTTTTAACTACATTGTATATTGTAGATTTGTATAGAAGTTGTTTGGCATATTGACATATTTTTGGATTTTTAGTCATCAGGATATAGCCGAGGAAAAATTTTCTTAAAAGTTTGGAAAGTCAGGGAAGATCAAAATTTCATTTCTGTGCATGGGAACCCGTGTAATACATGTACATGTGACTTAAGTCATGTGATATCGTGCATGATGTAACTTAAGGACCATAAATTATCCTCGTTTTCCAATACCCACGGGATATAAAACGAATTAATCGGAAACTGCTTGAGATAATATAAGGGAATAGTCGAAGCTGTTTATATGGCTGCACTTCTATAGGGAAAAGTCACAAAGCCTTATCAGTTATCGTGTTTTTAAAGGCATTTATCGCGCCCAATTATACGGAATAAATTGCGTGGAAATGATAACTTGGCACATCCTTTGTTGAACATATCCATATTTTGACTCGGTCGCCATTTTCTATTTTTTCAACGCTTTAATGCAACACGCGTGCATGTTCTCCAATATTATCAGCAACGCATTTAAATGCATTACTATGCTTTTTCATTTCATGAATAATGCAACGATGTCGTGAAAGATTTGAATGTGTGAGAAAAGGGGGAGTTTTAAGAAACTCTGCAGGGGGTTCCATGGGGGAGGTTGAGGGGGGGGGGGAACTGTGCTAGATGGCTTGTTACATATTGGATTAAGGGGACGGAAAGATGTGTGTGTGTGGAGCGACTGATGAGGCGAGCAACAAGAATGGGGTTTTTTATATTAGCTTCTGCTTCGAAATGGGCCATGCCCATAAAAAAAAGAAGGAAAATTGAGAAAATATTCAGAAAAAGTATCCAGGGGTATAAAATACGCGCCGTTTCATTCTGCATCAGAGTGCAAACTCCCCCTTGTCGAATATTATGAAACCCATATTCAACACCCTCCCATCATCCTTCACGCTGCTTTCATTGAGTCATAATTGGCATGCAGGCCTGTATTGTCCCATATTTCACGATACATTTCATCTACATATTTATATAAATATCCCTAACAGATAAAATGAAACAATGTAATTGGTGGAAATTTTATTTCGTTTCAAAGCCTTTATAGTTCGTATTTTGGATGTATAGAAAATGTCTTTGGGAACGGCTTTTTTATATGGGACGAGGATTTACGCCGAAAAAATGCAATTTCCCTTATGTGGAAAGAACTTTATTGCAATTTCACTTGCGGAGTGTTCTAAAAGTCATTCATCTTTGAACGTACAGGAGTTGGTACATAAACATAGGCTACTGGTGCACAGGCTACTATTAACACTAATGATCACCCTTGTGACCCCAAGAGTTTAAGATGTCGATTGCAAATACAGCAAAACCTACATAGTGACCACTTTTTATAAATTGGTTTTAATGCATACATTTATGTTTTCCTTCATAAAAATTCTCTGTATAGTGACCACCTGTATATAGTAACCGAATTTGGCCATTTTTTGGGTAGCCATTTTAGCAGGTTTTACTGTAGCTTGGTTTTCTTTGAAACTTCTATGAAAACAAGCTTAAGATAATTATCCTTGTTGTTATAATATAAGGAAAAAATCCAAGTTTTCTAGAAATGGAGATGCATGAATATATATATGCATGTAAAGTTATATCAAAATTAATCCAGTTTATCACATCTTATCTGAAATTTTGCTATTGTTTATTAAGTGTATACACTTAGGCATAGTTACATCTAAAACATTAAAAAAAAAACTTCATGTAAAAGTTATTTTTTTTATATTGATGTTTTACATTTGCATTTTTTATGTTTCATGCTAATTAAATGAAACGTTATAAACTTGTGAAAAACTATTTTATTAAATACATGATTAGTTTAAATACAAATATGGCATCCTTATTTATAAATCAAACTCATATTTATGTTTAAAAACTTTTGTGAGACACCGTGCAGGTGGACATCGGAGTTTTCAAAACCAAGGTGGTCATCAGAGAGGGTAATAATACGGTGTTAGATCACCTTTTTACCTATAATAAAGCTTCAATCCTTCTTAGAATGAACTCGTAAACCGTTTTATATTGTCTCTAATGGTGGAATACCATGTCTTCTTGAAGAACATCGTTAAGGTGATTTAGGTCTTGGAGGTGGGAATCCGGTCCTCACTTTTTCCAAAAAGGATTCAGGCTAAAAGGTGTTTTTAACACCATGTTAGAAATGCGTATATATTTTACACCCCTGCACGTACTCCAACCCCTTAAATGGGCAAGTTTAATTATCTTAGCCAGGGTTGGGGGTGATTTTTTTTTATGCTGGAGAGTTGATGGTAACTGTCAACGGCTGCTTTTAAGACATTTTTGATTAGATATGCTGCATAACATCAATTAGCGCTTGAAAGTGTAATTATTACATAGAAGGCTATGTTAGCGCATTTTCCAACAGAACACATGTGTCGTGTTGGACACGCCTCCTTTACCGAAAGGGGCCAATTAGAAAACAGTATTCCGAGTGAAATCCAGCAGACTGCTCATGGACATGTTGTGTTGGCCAAACAAGAACATGTCCAGTAATTCATATCCAAAAATCTAATGTTATCCATCACCAAACAAGATGGCGGCATCACGTGACTTTTAATCAATTGCACTCGTGATAAAGAATGACATTTTCAGCGACGCAACGTTGCATAAGGTCCGATTTTGTCGAGCTGTCATTTCCAAGTGTTTATTCCGGTCATGCACAGGCATCCCACTTCCGGCGCCCCAAACTCATTTGCATAAAAAGCAAGGATGCGAACTGATGGATAGATGAACTCTATCATGCAGAAATTCCAGAGCCCATTCCGTTGGGGTTTATCAAAAGTGGGATTAAGGAAACGGAATTTTAAAAAAAATATCCCATATCTGTCATAGCTTATCAGCACTGCCGCCAGGGGCAGGAGGTGGGGGTGTTTCTCCAGAGATTCGCCCTCCTTTACTTCCGCCCCGTCAGCATTACTCATTCCGATAAAATTATTGACTGAAAACTGCGTTTTAAGTGCGTGTATCAATAAGTGATTATCATAAATTTGAATTTATTGCTAAGGCGATCGATAGAACCTAGCCATTGGCGCCCCCTTGTGGAATGAGCGCCCCCTTCTCTAGGAGGGGGAATGAGCTGCTTTTTTTTCCCACTGACGCACGTGCGAGACCCGTTGTTTATCCCCCTCTTTCTGATTGCCATTTTCACCGTGTTGGCCTCCGTGTATACCTTTCACGCTTTGTTCTGCTTTTCAACCTCATCTCCATTACTCTCTTTCTCCCCCTTGAGGAGGGGGGGGGGGGCCTCCTTCGTGCGGTGGAGCGGAACCCCCTTGCCACAAGGGCGATACAATTGGTGTTCACGCGGCGAGACTGGTGGCGACCTCGGGCGACAAAATGATACATGGTCGAAGAATGAATAGGGGACCCCTTGAATTCAATCGCAACTGAGGGGGGGTAGAACGTTGAATTCTCCAAATGCTTAATTTTTCCCCCCTCCCTCCCAGACTCTGGATATGCTTCAGGTGGGCCTTTTGTAGTCACGCCTGCTGCTTCTTTATGCACCGGTTTGACCCCACTCTGGGTGCTCGTTGAACTCCTATTTGGAGATCAACCAGATGAGGTCAGCACAAAAAAAAAATAGGCAGATATAGTTGGTTTTTTGAATTTGTGGCCATACATGCCATCTTTGGTGCCATGGTACTCACTGTGTTTTTGTCTTGTTTTGGAGGAGTTCTGTTTTGTGTCTCACCAACAATCAATTTAGCGTGACTACAATAAAACGGTTTTCATTCTTATCCTTATCGAGATAGACACACGTGCTGATTTTTTTTCAGAAAAGCGTGAGTTTGGGGAAAATAAAGTAAGTGTACATGTATCTGTTCAATCTCATATACATGTATCATGACGTCATTTTTCTAATCCCAGCTATAGTGGCATCATTTCATACAAAATGCATTGATTTGAGCTTGCACACCAAGATGGTGAGCATGTGGTGTTATGGCATCTCTACCATTTTGCAGGATTTCCACCAAGATGGTGAGCATGTGGCATCTAGTATTCTGTAGAGGTGCCCACCAAAATGGCGAGCATGTGGTGTTATGGCATCTCTACCATTTTGCAGGATTTCCACCAAGATGGTGAGCATGTGGTATTATGACATCACTACCATTTTGCAGGATGCCCACCGAGATGGCGAGCATATGGTGTTATGGCATCTCTACCATTTTGCAGGATGCCCACCAAAAAGCATGTGGTATTATGGCAACTACCATTCTGTAGAGGTGCCAACCAAGATGGCGAGCATGTGGTGTTTTGGCGACTTTGCAGCATATGACATGTTGCACGAGGAGACTGCATTCAAATTAATAGGATGACCTCATGCAACACGTACCATATACCGCAGTCGCCGTATCACCACATGCTCACCATCTTTGTGGGCATCCTGCCTAATTAGGACCGTAGCTTATGACATAATTTTACAATGCTACTAATCTTAACTTACACGAATTCATTCCTAGTAGCCATTTTGGAAATACCACTCTAAAGCATTCGCCACTAGGGGGCGCTATGCCGGAAATACAATCTGTAAGCCCCAACAGGGCTCTTTTTAAAACCTTTTATTTAACTTGGTTAGAAGGGAGCGCATGGTGTTTGTTTGATAACATGGATATGGATCGT
>JAQGCC010005858.1:0-10962 GCA_034698905.1 Xestoiulus laeticollis
ACTATGGCCGGATTTTTGGCTGAAAATTAATGTTTAATGTTATTATTTTAATATTTGAGTTTATACTTCTTCCTTTTTCTCCTTTTCCTTTGGGGGTTCACGTGCTCATGTGCTCCAATGGAGGAGCCGCCACTGATCTGGCAACATATGGTGCAAGTGAAATTTGTCTTATTCCGCCATTTTGAAAACTGCCGTCTCAAGCCGGTACCTCATTGACCAACCTTGATCTGTGGCTCAGAAGTAACTATCTGTGGTACCAATCTCAGGACTTGATACGAAGCTTGGTTTCAAGCAGCGCCATTTGTGCAACTGTGGTACGGGGTTTATGTCATGTGCTTGATTTATTGGACTCCGTTCGGTGCAAATACCTTGTATATTATAATCTTTGAACATTCCTGTCAAGTTAATTGGCGAAACCAAATGCTTTCCATTAAATTCCGCAACAAGCAATTTATCCAAATTCGAATAAAAATGCGATGTGATACATGGAGGTCAGTTAACCGACTACTAAGTACATGTATAAAATAAAAGTCAACATGTTTATAAATCTATAATTACATGTACAATTTAAGTCATATTCGACCATGCTGAATTTTTAGCACACTTTCTGTAGGTTTAATAATACATCTTATTGTTTGGCAGCACATCATTTCCAAATTGAGAATTATTTATTCTCTCTTATTATTCTTAATGTTATACATGTAGAAAATCCTCAGCAATATAGTATTTTAATATAAATCGAGCATTGTAAAATGTTACAAAAATAGATGTACATGTAACTGATGCCTGGTGAACACTTCACTCAAAATGAGGTAGGCAAAAAAATTACCATTAACTATTTTGAGAAATGATGTATGCGAGGAATACATGCGGCTTCAATAATATTTTTGCCACATTATCATGTGTCCTTATGTGCCTTAACAACGTTCCCACTGCCATTCTTAATTATAAATCATGCAAATCGATTAGATTTCCATGTTCCATTGGTAATAATACCTGCTTCTAATGGAAGTACTCCCTATACGAATAATAACAACAATGCTATATTGTAGCATATGTGGGCAGTTTTGTCTACCTTCCTGTACATGTACTTGCTTGTGGACCTTGCTATAACAGTATGGTCTCGAAAACCGCACTATCCTTGTGATAAATAATATAGCCATTCATTGTTGTCTCCTTTCTCAGATAGCTGTTGTTATGAACTATAGACTGCATGTACTTACATGTACTAGTATGTACATGTAAATGTTTTGTTTTACGTTGCTGCCCTGAAATTGCATTCGATGTAAATCCGTTGATGCCCTTACAGACAAAATTGCTGACAATTTATTTTCCCAGTTGTCTCTTATACATTTATTAATGACCCACATATTTTTTGCATCATTTATTTACAACATAGGCCTACATATGTACATGTATATTGAAGCAGGCCGGCCGGTGCTAAGAACGAAAGTCAAAGGCCCCAGGGTTAAGATTTTTGGCTGCATGGTCGCATGACGCTCATTCCTGCGCATGGGTAACAGGAAATGGGTGTCGGCCTAATGACGTCGGCACATCACCTTTGGATCGAAATCCAAAGTGACGCGCGTATAGCCTGCTTTCTGGGCGAGGGCAAGTCGAAAAGTTTACCCTCCAAACTTGCAGGCAGAACAGGGTCACTAGAAAAGTTTGTTAGGCTTAATATTTTATGAAAATGCGTTTCTAAGAGAAGTTTTTTCGCGCCATTCACTTAGTGTAGTATTTGTAGAGATCGAGTCATCAAATAAAAGCATTTTTATAAGCGTAAATTTATTTAAAATTCAATTTATTGAGAGGTATTTACAAGGCCTACATGTAGGCCTAGCTCCATAAGACCAAATTAATCACAAAGGCGCTTCAATAACGCGCCTTTGTATGGAGCGCTGTGTTGCTCCGTTGTGACACACCATGCATATTCTTTACGCGCGCGTGACGTCACAACACAAAAAAACACAGTGACGCACGTAAAAGCGACCCGCCATTTCGAATGGGGCATAAAATTTTTTTTTATAATAGGCAACCCCTTTTCCGCGTAATAAGATGTGCGCATGCGCTGTTCATGTGCGCATCTAATTACGCTGGAAAAGCAATGCCGGCTTGTGCTAAACAGTGCTCGCGTAAACTAGCCTGTTTTATGCTAAAGCCTGATTCACATCTAGGTGGATTTTGTCCGCCTAGCGGAGGCGGACAGCTCCACGCATGCGCAGTGCATCTTTGGCCATAATTAAGTATGGCCATGCAAATTATGGCCAAAGATGCACTGCACATGCGTGGAGCTTTCTGCCTCCGCCAAGAAGACGAAATCCGCCTAGATGTGAATCAGGCATTATACTATGTTCATCAGTATAAAATGCATCGATAAAACAATACCAGAGGAAATCAAAGAAATAATTAGATTTAATGAAATAATAGAACGTTATTTACAACTTAATTGAAATTGCATGCATTTGTACTGTACATGTAAGTTTATAAAAGTTACTTTTTTGGCATGTTTACTTGCAAGTAAGCTTTTTTGGAAGTCATCCAAATCTGTTTGAGTGGACTCTTGAATCGATTTTAATGCATAGTGGGATCTTTGTATATTTTTATTTTTTGCTAATTCTTTCGTTGGACCACAATCGCTAATATTGTACCAAAATTTTCTCAGAATTTCAGTTTCAATATGCAATTTCCATAATTTATTTAACAACTCAATGGGTAAGAATTGAATTTCCAATGTAGGGCCTTTTTGGCCCTTGGGCTATCGGCGGGGCCACCTCCAGTAGCCATCTCCAACTCAGAGTCCACAACAATCCAGTTCAACACTGATTGTTTGAGAAATAACTTAGTCTTTATTCAGGTAAGTAACATAAGCTAATTATCATAATCAGAAGGATGCCAGGCGCGACTATTAGGACCTAATCAACTTAACTTCAATAACGATCCATACGTCCGCACTCAAGTCTACCTTGACCAAGAACTCCCGCTTCCCACTTCTGTCTCTCTTTTTATATCTCTTCCGGAATGCAGTTCGCATTCCGGAGCGGGACTACAAAATAATCAAAGACGTATTCTTTTATACTACTGATTTACATATGAAATAGTCCGAGAGTGTCGGACCCGGGCTTTTTGTCATGGATAATTTATCCTTGGCCCTTACTTCATCCCGCCTGACACCCCTCCTCCAAAATACCTGCACTCCGTGCAGGGAAAACAATACAATTTTCATATACGCGACAATTTAAAAAAAAACTCAAAAAAAAAGGATTTTCACAAGAATTCTTGTTCTGATTAACATAACACGAACTAATTACTAATTTTAAGGGAAAAGGAAGAGGGAAAAACAAAGGGAGAGGAAACAAAAAAAAAAAAGTTCTTTATCCTTGCTGGTCTTGGTCCCTTGTCTTAATAGTGGTCTTCTCCTAACAGCAGCATTTGTTGCCCCGGCCGGGTATAGTATCGAATAACGGTCACCGCGTCCGGTGGCCGATTTTCCAGGGGTCGTTCATACTTTGCCACCACAGATTGTTGCACATCCGATGCTTGTAGCTTCAATTTAGGGTGATGAACCTGGTTCCGAGGTTCCATTTTCTGGTGGGACTCGGTCTTCTTTTCCTCGAACTCATATTGTTCTTTGGCCAATTGATGTTTTTGCTTTTCCAATTCGCGTCTTTCTTTTTCGAGCTCACGTTTTTGCCTTTCGAACTCTTCTTGGTTCCTTTGGAATTCCCTCTTCTCTGCTTGGAAATACCACTTTTCTTTATTAAAGGTGCATTTCTCTATATGGAACGACTCTTTTTCTTTGGCAAATTTTTGCTTCTCTTTCGCAAACATCTCCTTTTCTTGTTCGAAGTCCCATTTTTTATCGATGAACGCACTATATTCGAGGAACATTTCCCGACCCCGCCTATTCAATCGCACATTTTCAGCGGATGCAAGGTCTTCTTTAATTTCAACATCTTTTCGCGGTCCGATAATTCTAAATCCCATTTGGCCAGCTGCATTTCCATGGCATCCTGGTATTTCGCACGCCGATCGACCCAATCTGCTTTCCTTGCTGCCCTTTCTCTTGCTAAACGTCGTTCCTTCGCACGCTCCAACGTTTTTGCCGAGGGTCCCGTGTGCTGTACAGGTTGGTCGCTGTCCTCCGACGTGGTTTGGTATTACGCCATTTTATTTTTACTTTGGTCTCCGTGTCCCACTTCGTTCGCCAGTGTAGGTTCACTACGTGATTTACTTCCCGCTTGGTCCGGTAAGTACTCCACTTCCAATATGGTCAATTCGGTTATCTCTGTGTTTATTTCGGCAGACATACTACTTTGCTCTAGCTACAATGTTTATCGGAGCTCCAAATTTACTCGCAACTGCCGGATTCCTATGACAGAGTGTGAACAAAGGAGCTTGTTGTCTTAATCTCGTTACCTCTTTAACACCTCCTAGTGGTAGTTTAATGTTCATCACGGCGCTCCCTGGGGTCTGGCGCGATTTACGAAATTGTTTCAAATTCGCTTTGTGGACTATTGTTGTTTTTGGTGTACCTTTGCGTGTATCCCTGATTTCATAATTTAAGTCCGAAAGTTTCTTTATTATTTTATATGGTCCATGAAATGGTGCCATAAGTTTCCCTACTCCAGGTTTAGATGGGCCCAAATTCCGAATCAGGACCCAGTCGTTGACTTCATATGCACCTCGTCGTCGATAGCGGTCGCAATTTCTTTTTTGTACTATCTGAGCTGCTCGTAAATACTGAATCCGTGCATCATTGAAAACGGGGTTTCTTTCAGTGATGCTTGTTCTGCGAAGTTGTAAGCTGCTGCTGCCGTTTTTAAATGGCGTGGCCACGTCATTGGTGCTTCGCCCCGTACACCCGCTGCTCTCACCAATGTCATCAATGTTTTAATTGTTCTTTCTACAAGTCCATCCGCTTGCTGATGGTATGGTGCGGTACATCGATGCTGGATTGAATATTTTTTTACGAATAGCCAAAATTTAGTGCTTTTTTGTGGTGTTCCACTGTCGGAAATTAAGTTTTTTGGTATTCCGAACCGTTGAAAAAGATTTTCGAAAAATTCAATCAGTGTGGTAGCATTTTGTTTCCGACAGGCCGTGACAACGCAATATCTGGTGGCGTAATCGTCTGCGACTACCGCCGCCGTGCATCCACCTTGTGCTTTTGGTAGGGGTCCGACAAAATCGAACCCCCACATTTCCGCTGGTCCGGTGGGTACAATTGGTTCTAGTAACCCCATTGGCTTTTTGTGGGGTTTTTTATCCTCTGGCATATTTCACATTCTGCCACATAGTTACTAACATCCCTTTTCCAATTCGGCCAGAAGTATGTTCGTGCTAATAGTGCCAAAGTCTTGGTGACTCCAAAGTGACCTGCCAATTGATGGTCATGGCATTCCTGGAGGATCCGTTGTCTAAAGGCTCGTGGCATTACCAGTTGTAGTCTCGGTACGACTCCAGAGGCAAAACAATACAGGACCCCGTCCAACAAGACATATCCATTCTCTGATGTAATGTTTCTTGTTGCCTTTCGGCAGAGCTCTTCAATCTCCATGTCATTCTCTTGTCCTCTCTGAATTTCATTCGGCTGAATCATTACGGTTATCATATCATCGTTTTCCCATGGTTTGGGCTCTGCCACCGGAAACTGACTCAAACAGTCCACGTTTTTGTGTAACCTGCCTTTTTTATATTTCACCACGTAGCAAAACTCTTCCAGTCGTGCAATCCATCTTCCTATTCTGGAAGACGGATTCTTCATTGTCTTCAAGAAACACAGGGCGTGGTGGTCAGTTACCACTGTGAACATTTTTCCCAGCAGATAGTGTCTAAATTTCTCGCAGCTCCATACAATTGCGAGTGCTTCTAACTCCGTAATAATATATCTGGTTTCGGCATTGGCCAACGTCCTACTTGCATATAGGCGTGACTATTAGGACCTAATCAACTTAACTTCAATAACGATCCATACGTCCGCACTCAAGTCTACCTTGACCAAGAACTCCCGCTTCCCACTTCTGTCTCTCTTTTTATATCTCTTCCGGAATGCAGTTCGCATTCCGGAGCGGGACTACAAAATAATCAAGGACGTATTCTTTTATACTACTGATTTACATATGAAATATTCCGGGTCCGAGAATGTCGGACCCGGGCTTTTTGTCATGGATAATTTATCCTTGGCCCTTACTTCATCCCGCCTGACACCAACAAAGGTAAATACATGAATGCATTGAATACATTGCATGAATACATTGTAATATACCATAAAAATTGTAATTTTTTTTTGGAAGTAACACAAGCATACATTACAGGTGTACAGCATAAAATGTCAACATTCTGTTATAATTTGTTAGATATTGACTTTAAAGTTTCTAAACAAAAATATAAAATCGGTCTAAAATATTGTAAAACACCTGAGTTTTAAAGTGATCTAGCTTTAATTCACAATTTTTTCAGGAAATTTTCTCATTATCACAAAATCTTCCTCCTAGCATTCTTTTTGAAGGTATGATGAATTTTTAATTATGTTCCAAATTATTTAATAGGTTAATCATTTGTAATTGAAATCAATAGATACTAAAAGAAATGGAAAATACAAGAAATACTAACTGTACATACTGTATCTGTTGAATATGCAAGTTCTAACCGACCTGTTGCACAATCTGCAGTATGCAAATCAGCAATTGAAACTGGATGAGCACTGCACGATTACCCAATTGTATAAGCACGGGAATTTAAAATTCCATGAAATTATCATGAATTTGTATACGAATTAGTGTGAGACCTGAATTTTAGTATTAAGAGTAGAATTAGGAAGAGAGTAGCTGAATTTGCGCAGTGGAATGTTTGTTGAATAGTCAGCTAGAATAAAGACAGAGAATAGCCCGATACAACGAAGGATTGACCTCAACTCTAAATTGATTGGAGACATTTACTATAAACGAAAGAAGTTAAGTCAAATGATCATAAATACCGACGACACTGAACTAGCAATCGATTGCTGTTAATAGAAATGTTCAAACAAAGTTTTATACAAAAAGAAATCATCCGAGATTCGCTCTAACGCGGCAGAGAATGATAACAACATAACGATATATGTAAGGCTCGCAATGGTATTAGGAAGAGAATAGAATTCAGAGTCCGACGATGATATGATTATACATATGGTGATCCTAGCAACCACTTGTGCGGGCAAGGTTACGAGTCATAATACGACAAAGATTCTTTGCGACGTAGAGTTAATAAAGGCACGATTCCATTATCAAACATCTACACTTGAGGGTTTCATGTTGAAATCTCATTCGCTGCACAGTCAGGTGAACATGAGATTGAATCTTTAAGAGAGATATCACAGAATTTGATCATTCCGTGGATTCGACATTCTCCGGGTCGCGCGGCATACAGGATGTGTCTGACAGAAAAAGATAAGAACATATTGCACGAGAATTCACGGTACTGTAGCTGCACTTTACGACGTAGATTTAGTTTAACTTTGGATCGCAAAAAAATACATTTAGGAAGTTCATGGACAGTTCAATTAACAGCAAAAAAAGAACTGGTCAAATCTGATTAAATCACATGAACAAAATAATTCACATGAAACAGTCAAATGGGTAGCAGAGAGGAGAAATCCTTCACCTTATAAGGCATGAAAATCTGGACTAAAGTGGAAGAAAAAAAAGGGTTTCTCCTTTTTTTTTTAAAACTATGAAGGTCCAGATGTTTTAGAAAAGAATTGCCAAAAGAAAGCAATTTGAGCCTTACAAAGTTCAATGGCACAAATGAATGCTGATCCCTTTGTTCAATCTAACAAAAGAAAGAGGTGACTAAGATTCTCTTTTATGGAGAGAGATTCCAAGACGTCCATCTCTCAAACAAAACCCAAAAACTATCTAAAATAAAAATGGCGCTGGCAGAGAAAAAAATTAAGACTGGGGCAGTCCAAATTTGGACAGGTAAAACAGGTTGTGCGAGGGCAAGTCATAAAGTCTGTGAAAATAGTGCCACATTTAGTAAGGACAATACAAAGAAATAAGGGACACATTTGGCAAGGTATGGTCTCACAATTGGCATCATTTTTTTACATAGCATTTGGACCGGAAGTTGGAGGTAAGAAATTCGTTACAGGTGAGGAAAGCTGTAAGTTAAGATTCATTGGTAATATCGAAATTATATTAACGAATTCTGTTTTTAAACAAGTTTTAGATATGCAAGGTTCACTAATGTAAGCTATCCTTTTTTTCATATTAGTCTTCAAATGGAATTAGTTGCCAAATGAAGAAAGTGAAGAATATTAGGTAAATTTCAATTTCCACCTAACCCTTAATTTCTATATATGAATCCCTAATGTTCAATGTTTTGTATCCTAAATTTTCTGCAAACTAAAAAACTTATGACTGGAAATTAGAATGTAATTATGTTTTCACATAATGTTTTATCGTCCATCCATTCTTACATGAATATATATTTCCTTATGGAGAGCCTCCTCTTCACATTCACAGTCACTATCCAGCTATAAAAAATACAGGATTATAGGGGTATGTACCTTTAATTTCCGTATTTATCTACCTGTGGATATATACATGTATATGGACAAATTATAATTGTCGATATGGATTTAAATGCAAAATTTACTAGGGTTGTATGAAGTTAATTATTTCTACATATTGCATGCATGCTATGTTGAACGATTCCATCTCTCTATAAGTTACATGTATATGGAGATGTTAGAAGAATATTGTTACTTTTCCAATATAGTTCTTGCTACTTATTTATGCATACAAAATTAGCTTGCAAATCTTAATTCGCTTCTCCGTTTTTCAATTGTTCATTGTTGAAAAATTGAAGTTAAGTAGATTTCTGTAAATTCTATTTGTTTTCATTTCTATGCTCAAAGATGCTACGATTCTTAATTAAATTATTTATGCGCTTTCCTTCTCTTTTTTTTGTTTAAGCAAGCAAATTAGAACTACAAATACAACCAACTAATTTAAATACATATGTACAAGCACACTTGTATACATTGTACATGCATATACATTGCATGTGATTCTTACTACATGTATACGAAGGATCTGTAAACATGTAGGCCTCTGTATTTTATAATCATGAGAGTACAATGCATTACAAAATTATACTGTATTTACTAGTGTACTGACACCCGATTTTGTTACAAATTTGTATCTATCAAAGCATGGGTGGGATATTGCACAAAACATCTTCAATTACCTCCAATGTTAATTGCGTAATAGCAGAGTATTAATGGAGTAATCAGAAGTAGGCCTTTATATGTTATCCATTTCGAACTTGGTTCAGGGATTTAAGGGACCGCTCTTCCAAATTCCAGATATGCCGGCCGCGTTACGCGTATTTAGATTGCGAGCAGGTCCTACTCCGCATTATTCGAGCCAACAGGGGACAATCCACAGGTGAAGTACGGTGTCCTGTACTTTATGGTTTGCCCCTTACAGGTCGACAGGTCAGTTGCCTGTCCCCCTCCAGGTTTGGATTTTCCCAGGTGGGAAATTTCAGACCAGGACAGCCACCACACCTTTTGTTCTTAAAATTTCTAAACCAAGTTAAATAAAGTAAGTTTATTTTTATTTAATTTGTTGAATTATTATCTGGTCCTTGCCTTTTGGGTCTGAATGGGGCCTCAAAACCAAATCAGCAACATGTACATGTACTTTTTCACATAATTCAAATAATTTGTACTTATAAAATTGCTTAAAACACCATTAAAAATTGATTAAAAACGAGACCAGTATATTTTGTGATCCACACTTGGAACACTCATCTTCAGCTGTAGTCTGCTAGTGCTGGAGAAAGAAAAAAAATGGTGGCAAAATTGCCTGGTTGAGACTGCCATGGCAGACCTAAAATCTACCAGACTACTCAGTCACACGGCCAGATTACACTGCCAGGAAGGTTAGTGTTGGGAATCTGGCAGACATAAATCTGACCATGTGAACGCACCCTAACTCAAACTCAAATAAACTTAATTAACTGACTAACAGTTGATCTGGCATTGTTAGACTAACTAACAGTAGCTGGAATTAGCTGACCTGACACACAGGTTTGCTATCTGATGACTGAATCCCACACAGGGTTCTGTCTCCTTTTTTTTCAACAGGGAGACAGTGGCACCATCCACATTTCTTACACAATTCTAAAGCTGAATGTCTTAGGCTCTTCAATCTAAGGCTGAATGTCTTAGGCTCTTCAATCTAAGGCTGAATGTCTTAGGCTCTTAGCATTGGAATGCAGCTGTCCCTGGGTTCATGGGTTACGCATGCATGCATTGCTGTTATTATGTTACCTAGCCAATCCAGTGCCGCCCTAAGGTAACCATGCACTTGTCCCAAGGTCAACCTTGGCATGCCCATTCTGGCTGAGTGACCTCCAGGTGGGTGCACTGGGGGAGGTTGCAAAGAATGTGAGGCTTGGACTCTGCCTCACATTGTGCGTGATAGTGTGTGAATACAATAAATTTCATTCTATAGATAGAAATGGCAATTAAGCTAGTGGAGAATCAACTTGTTAATGCAGTATATTATGCAATACATAATACGGCGTTAACTCGATGTTTCGTGCAATAGCCCCACCCATATAACAAGGCTTCCAAAAGTAGACACCGTAGTTGTCAACCGAAAAGTTACAGTTGATATTTTTGGTAATCTCAATCATGCATTGCATGATTGCAAAACAGGAAAGTTTACTGCAATATATAGGATGGCCACTTGGCGGAAATCCTGTCCCAATCCTGAGTCCTGCCCAATGACTTCAATGTTGCTTATACACAAACCCTTCGAATATTTACCTATCGACCACATTGCATGATGAGTGGTTGGTATTTAGTTATTTGAACGATCACGGCTATCCCAATCAGCACAAAAAGTGTTGGCCAACACTTTTTTTCCTTCCCGCAAAAGTGCAATTCCTGCGTTGGGATTCAGC
>JAQGCC010005859.1:0-10959 GCA_034698905.1 Xestoiulus laeticollis
TTGTCCTGAAAATGGGTACTAACCCCCCTACCAAATGGCATTTGTTTGCTGACTGTAGGGTACTGAGTTGAATTGAATTAAAAAACATTGCCACAATTGAAAGCAACTCGCAATACAAGTAAGCATTGCTGGTGAACAACAATCAAGGGGCATTTTGACATTTTGTAAGTGCAATCTCCTCTTACACAACTGTTATTATCGTACGTTTTACAATGCATTATGACTAATTTAGCCATGCCCTTCAACTTTCTAATTGGATGTTTTGTTCTATCATTAACCGTTTAAGGATTACAAATTATATAACCTTGAAGATGACCCTAAAGGTCACGTCTGAAGCCACGTTCACACCACGCAAAAATAGAAAGCATAATACATAAAACAGTTTCGAAAAAATGTTTCACAAAGCGCATCTAAAGCCGGGTTCACACCATGCGAAAATAGAAAAATAATACATAAAACACAAGGAAATTAACACATAAAACAGCGTTCAAACTGCAAACCTGCAAGAGTCTGTCTAGCTAGATCAAAGGGAATTTTGGAAACACTTTTTTTCACGTGGTTTTGCGATCAAACTGCGCTTCAAACAAGAGCCGTCAGCAATTCCACATACTGTGGCAAATGAGAAAAACCTTGTTAGAAAACTGACCTTGGTAAGAGCGCCATGGACGGAAATCACTTCGTCCATCTTTGTTTATGGGAATTTGGACTTGCAGTGTGAACGGTATGTTTCATAAATTTGAAATGAGTTTTGTGAAACAGTTTTTTTAAAAATGTGTTTTGTATTTCCGCATGCCAAATGGCCAAAGTGTTTCGTAAAACATGTCAAAGTCATATTTTATGATACAGAAAAGTAGGTGTAAACGTGATGTTTTATGTGTGAACGCGATGTTTTATGTGTTTCCTTGTGTTTTATGTATAAAGGTGGGTCCAGACTATTCAAAAACACGGAGCAAAAGCAGTGTTTTCAAAACATTTTGAAAACATGTTTTTTAAAATTTAAAGTCTGGATGCTCCGAAAAACAAAAAGCATGTTTTTTGTTTTTAAAAAGCTGCGTTTGAAAGCAAAAACTTTGATCGCTCAAATGGCGGTGAGATGAAAGGGAAAAATGTTTGCAGTTTTTTGCACATGCGCAGATGTAGTTTAATATTTTACCACTTAGTATTCTCAGGTACAGTTTCTCAGTTAGACTTTTAACTCAGTCAATCAATATTAAGTCATTGTATTACACAGAAATGGCTAAATGTGCCTAAATGTAATTATTTATATGCGGCGTGCACGTGCGTTGCCCTAGCAATAGGCCTATTGTATTGCTACGGCAAATCATAAACGAGCGTATACACGCCGTATGTTTTAATAACATTCAGGAATTGCCATTGCAGAATTAACTTAAATATACACATATATGCACACGCATACGTATATATACATGTATATGCACATAGCTTTGTATGACAATTCCTGAATGTCATTAAACATGCATCATGTGCGCTCGTTTTGCCATAGCAATACAATAGGCCTATTGCTATGGCAACAGCGTTTTTGCTTTGAAATTAAAAAAATAATGTGGACGCAATGTTTTCATAATGCAATTTTCATAATGCAAAAAACATCAATAGCAAAAACATGTTTTTAAAAGCAAAGTTTTTCAAAATGTTTTAAAAACCCCTGCTTTTGCTTTTGCTTTTTGGATAGTCTGGACCCACCTTTATGCTTTCTATTTTTGCGTGGTGTGAACGCAGCTTGACATATTATTATTCACTCCCATTAGCAGAATGTTGATATCGGCCATTACTTTGAAGCAAAATCGCTAAGATCCACACTTTTCTTCCACCGCTGTATAGTATTACTCCGACACACGTGTCAAATTAAACTCACATTGTTAAAGCATTAAAATAATCAGCGTTTTTTCCCAATTGGCTGTCTATGCGTTTTCCCATCGCCGTTTCTGTTAAAAATGAAAGTGATATATTTGTTAAAACATCTTATGTAATGTGCGTTTCTTTCATTAATGTACATTTATGATTGTCTTGAGTTACCACAAATGACATCCAGAGCGCACCTCGTGATATAGGGATAGATGTCGAATCGGTCACTTCCGGTTTTCTTCGACAGCAGAGACACCAATGTCTGGCTTTGCTCATTGAATATGGGCAGGAAATTCTCCAGAATGCGAAAATGAAAACATGGAGTCAGAAGTTTGCGATGGGTGCGCCACCTGATGCCAGAGCTAAATCAAATAATCAAAAGTTCACATTAAAACTTTAAACAAAGCGTGTACATGATTAAAAGTAAAACTAATTACACCTGATTCACACCGACGTTGATGTAGATCAATTGTTGTGGATCAAGCAAAAGTTTTGCGTGTTATTTCACACCGCCGAACTCAGTTAAACTGGTCACATGACCTAGAATACAGGGCGCCCTAAAAGTTGGAATACCATTTCAGTTTACATTTCAAGATGGAGGACAACGAATTGCCACATTGAAAAGAGGTGCAGACGACAGAAAGACTTGATCCACATCAAGTCTAGCAGACAACTTGATTGGATTTGCGCGAACTCGATCAAGAGACGACAGAAAGACTTGATCCACATCAAGTCACTTGATTTGGTCGGTGTGAATAGAGTGTTAGATTATAACAGTTTAGCTCTAACACTTTGGACGAAATGTCAAATTAATAAAAGAATAAGAAAGAGAGCGGTGTATTTGAATGAAATCAACTGGTTTCGTCTTCATAGCTATTATTATATGAAAACGCATAGCTATGATTATACTGTATTAAAATGCATACGTTATACGTTTATTAGTCGGTTTGTTCGTTTGTTATCATATGCCAGCTTACAAACGGCTTATGATAGGAATTCAGAAAACCTAGGCTAAAACCTAGGATTTTTAAATAAAACCCTATTGGAAAATCAAGTATATACTGGTCCAGTATCATCCTAGGTTATGGAATACTGGTCCCAATATCATACTGGTATAATGGTATAATGGTCATAACTAAGCCTAATTTTTAAAAATTTAAATTTTTTTAATTATTATCCCCTATTATATTCTCTGTGATATTTATGCTCCTTGCTTAAATTTGAAACAGTCAGACATTTTATCTAGCTCATTTTCATTTTGCTGGATCACCACTCGTTCTATACTCGTTTAAATTAGGTGAGGTCGCATCATTTATCCTCGTTTGTAATTTGGCATGGTCACATCATTTATCCTCGTTAAAATCCAACGAGGTCAGGCATTTTATCATCTTTCACATTTGGCATACCATGCACTTGGTTAAGCATTTATACCAGTATTGTTGTTATATTGGATCCCAATAAAGCATTGCCATTATATGTATACTGGTTTAGAATTACCATTACAGTTATTATAATGGATACCAGTAAACCATTGCCATTATATATACTGGTTTTGCATTACCGGTATCATATTGTATTGGTTGCCAGTTTAGCACTATATGGTAGTTTTGGGGTATTACTGGTGTTAGTACTGGTACCAGTACTAATTGGTGAGTACTGGTACCAGTACTCACCAATTAGATTTTTAATGGAACCAGTATTTACACGTAAGATTTTTAATGGTACCAGTATAAACCATTATAATTTTTATACTGGGCAATACTGTTTTTTCCAATAGGGAAAGACCTGATGGAAAACACAAATAATCCCAAACTTTTCCGGAAATCCTTATTCTTCTTACAGTAAAGAAGATTTCCCTTTTGTAAAGCCGATTTTCGGCTGCCGGCTTACATACTTTCGCAGGCTTGAAAACATCGCCCAAGCGAGACTCCGTAGAAACCGGGAACTTCCCTTATAACTCGTTACGGAGTCTCGCAGAGTCGCGTCTAGTCTAAAAAAAAACTTACAAACAAAATTACGTCTACTTATACGGAATAATTTGTCTAGTGTTGATTTACATCAGTGTTGTACATCCGTGTAGCTAACAATAGCCTTAATTTCCCTCTGTTCTTAAAAACACGGTAACATCTTTAAATAATTGCGAATGAAGACGAAAATAGTTGATTTCGTACAACCACATAATTATCTTATTTTTTTTCTAATTTGTCATTTTTTCCTAATTGTTACACCTAAAATGTTATATGGGTTTCCGTAAAAAAAATATTTAAGGCTGAACTAAACGCCCCCTTATACCTAACGAGTATTTTTGACGAGCCCAGCGCATTTTCTAAATAAAATTCTGGGGAAAAAAAAATTGGTAAAAATACTGCGTTCATAGATCTATAGGGCATAGAGAGCATGTTTTTTTTTATGAAAATGACCCTTAAATTTTAAATTTAATAAATAAGAATGCATTTCAAATGGGGATCTCACGTGGCTTAAGTCTTCGGTGCCACCAGGCGTTTGTCAGAGTTTGAATTTTGTTACGAGATGAGCAAATTAATTCTACCAGTTAAAAGTGCCCATTTTAATTTTAAAGCATGAATTAATTATCCAGCTAAGGGCATAGATACATTTATATTCACTAATCTTTAATAGTAAGCAAGTAATCGATATATATTTTCAAAACGCGACTATAAATTGCAGGTAGCTGACACCAGGTGGCACCGAGACCATGCAAAACACCCGCTAAATTTACGAAAAAAATCTAATTTAAAAATAACCAGACATTTTCATAAAAAAATATGGTCTCTGTGCCCTAGATCTATGAAAACATAACTTTTACCAATTTTTATATCACCAGAATTTTAATTAGAAAAACTGCTGGGCTCGTCAACAAATTTTCACATATAGGAAAGGGAAAAAGAATGTTTAGTTCATCCTTAAATTTAAATTAAAAAAAAAAACCTTGTTAAAAGTCCAAGTCCGAGCCAGGGATGAAGTAAAGTGTAAAAGTCAGATTTATCAATTTCATGGCTGCTGCTTAAAATAGTCTGAAAATTAATTTTTAATATATAAACAAGTAATTGCATTCAAAAAGGTTAAATTTACTGTTGAATAAAACGTGTAATTTTGGTTGAAAATCAAAATGTCATGATCGCAATTAGATGTACATGTAGATGTACATTAATTTGATAAATGCTCGTGAATTACTTACTTCAGCAGAGGCATGATTAAAAATGAAGATTTGAGGCATAAAAAATATCCAATTACAAATAATGGAAAAAGATCGCATTTGTTGTTGAATTCGAAGTAAAACTAGCGTAAGTTCTGCAAAATATAACCAACATGTCTTAATAAGAAATCAATTACAAAAATTAAGATAATATTATCTTTTAAAACTAATGTACAAATCTAAAATTCAAGGTGGGAAATCAAAAATGGATTAATAACGCTTTTTATAAGTATAAACGTGCAAGATCTACATTGTAAATCAAAAATGAAATAATGACAATAAACGGATGAATTAGATACCATCGTGTTTTACGAGAAGATCGTAAGCATTTCCAAAAAACAAATGTCCTTTCGAAGAAGGAATTTTCCTTAAAAGATAATAAAACCGCCAGTTTTTCAACGCGAATCGTAGTAAGAAAACCACGAAAACAGCGACGAAAACTGCCACCAAAAATGACATTTTTACAAATTATGAAAAACTTGGTAGCTAAGAATTCAAATAAAAAACGAACAAGTCAACAAGTAAACTGATAATTTATTTTATAGTGTACAGTGTACATATAAAAAGTTTCTTACATCGTTTAACCTTTGCTCTCTTGTCTCGACGTCGTCAAAACATCAAAAAATAGATATCAAGTGACCTTCAGCACACAAAAAATGACATTCATATACATGTAGTATTTAAAGGACATGCACATATTTAAATTAAGCTACAAAGAATTTACATTGGTATTACATGCACATAGTTTAACAAAATTGGTGAAATTTCTCCATAATTTCATTAAATAAAGAAATAAATTTCAGGAAAAGTGATAGTTTTAATTATTTTACACATAAATTACCCATATGCATGTACAGTATGTAAATATTGAAGAAATGCATGCATGCATAATAGGGGTACTCAAGTTTATCTAAAAATCGACTTTTAGAACGCACGAGCCTGTTTACAAAATAATACGAAATCACAGATGTACGATGATGAACTTGAGTACCCCTAATATAATTACAATGTTTGTGTAATTCAAATTTCAAGGCGATAATGTATGTTATCCCTTTTCCAGAAATTTTGTCTGCAGTTATTGAAATTATGAAGAAATTTCACCAATTATGACATGTACAGTGCATTCACTATTTTTTTTTAACATTTTATATTGTCTTTTTTGTTTCTATCGATATATTAGGAATGATTATAAGAGCATGATGCTTACATGTATATGAACGTTTTTTATTATGTCATCAGTCACAAAAGAACTTTTTAACCAGAATAATAAAATGAAAAATGTTCGGTTAAACTCGTACATGTATAACGCGAACATGTGGCAAAATGTGACAATTAATCCCTAGCGCTTTTCTAACGTCACCCACATTCCGTCGAATGGACGAAACACAAGTTCTGCCACAAATTTCAAATCTTCCAATTTGTGAACCGATGTGATTTTGAAACGCCGAAGAATCTTAGAAACCAAGATTTTCTCTTCCATCATGGCGAATTTCTGACCTGCGAATCAAACGGTCAAATATTCTGTATGCTCGAGAATTTACTCCTTATATTTCTAATTACATATTTTTAAAAAAGTGAGCTGCAGATATTAGCGAGATATAGCTGCAAAAACGATACCTTTAACGATTACGCGGCAATGTATAACCTGTCTTTTAGCGAATGGCGATGCGTCTTTCGAGGTACCCGCGCATCATTTATAACGCTCAATCGTAAAGGTATCATAATTGTTTGTGCGGCTATATTTCGCTTATAAGTAAATTCGTTACAAAAATACTTACCGATGCAGTTTCTGGGACCGGCGGAGAATGGGATATACGCGTACGGATGTCGGCCGGCGGAATTCTCGGGCAGGAATCGGTCCGGATCAAACTTCTCCGGATCGGGAAAATATTTTGGATCACGGTGAATATTATAAACAGGAAAAAATATATCTACGCCAGCCGGAAGAAGGCTTTCTCCTGAAATTCAAAAAAATCAAAACCGAAAAGTTGAATAACGCACTTCAAACGTACGAACCATCGTCCCGAATTGACGTTACGCCGTTTCGATACTTGCCAATCTTAATGTTTTCTGTCAGTTTCCTTCCATAAAACGGAACTGGAGGGAACAACCTAAGTGTTTCTGAAATATGTAAATTTATACGATGATTATTAACAAAATATATATTGTAATATTCATTTATTCAATCAATCTCATAAGTAATTTAGCATTTTTGCATATTATTCAGCAGTATGCATACGTTCCAATAAACTTAATATATGTAACACCATGCATCCACAGTTTATATTTTATCTAGAACTGTAGCAAATTGTCTTATATTTACCTTTAATAACACATTTCAAGAATTTCATTTTATGAAGATCTTCGCTCGTTATTGGTCTATCCGAATCGCCTAAAAAGATTCAAAGTGTACATTATAGATTTGGACATCATGAGATTGAATAAATTCGTAAATAATCATTAGAGAGTTTCAGGATATCAAATAAAAGCAGTTTCAGGTTACACATACATTAACGGTACCACTTTCTTTAAAGCGCTGTAACTTTCATCAACATCCTGTCACATAAAAGCTTCATGCTGGTTTCCGCCATTTTACAAGTCACAAATAACCAGCTAAATAGCGCCTCCCCACCAACTCCCGCTATACGCGACAATAGAGAGTTTCAGGATAGAGTTTCACGCTACGCTATTTCTTAACCGAAAAAATAGCGTATCGTATATAGGCTAGAAATAAAAGTAGTTTTAGGTTACACGTACACTCTTTAAAGCCTTTCTTTAAAGTGCTGTAACATCCTGTCGCTACGGTAGCGCCTCCTATCACGGAGGGTCCGTCAAAAAGGATTTGCTACAAGTTCAGTGCACATAAAATGGATGCTATAATACATGCTGTTTTCCACTTGCTTCGTACTAGTAGCCACCATTTTTTTTACAAGTTACAAATAACCGGTTATATTGTGCCTCCGCCCACTCCCGCTATACCTAAAAAATAGAGGGATCACGTTACGCAATTTGTTTAATAGGTATACTTGCGCAGCTGCATTAGCCTTCTCAGGTGACAATAACGGTAGGGGGAAAGCGTAATCCGATATCCTGAAACTCTCTAATATAGGGTAATCACGTTACGCAATTTGATTCACCCTTATACGTGCGCAGCTGCATTAGACTTCTCACGTGACAATAGCGGTATGGGAAAATAGAAATCCAATATCCTGAAACTCTCTATTATTTACCTAAAACATCGTCCAGTTCTTGGTGAACTTTGGCCTGGATTTCAGGCAATCGTCCTATATTATACAAAATCCAAATAGAACCTGATGCTGTCGTGTCATGACCCTAAAACAGACCACATGCATGAACTAAGTTATTTTAAATCCATCGGAATGAGTTTTTGACTGCATGGTCAATTGCACATACGTGTATATTTCAATTCACCTCGAACATGAACGTGTCCACTTCCTCTCCAATTTCACTTTCGTTCAACTTTCTTCCTTCACAAGTGGATTCCAAAAGCAAATCCAGAAAAGCCAAGCGTCTTTTCTTGCCGTAAACATCAACATCGCTCTCTTTATCATCGTTCAATTTCACTTTCTTGCTTTCCAAATTTTCTGCTTTTCTTTCTTTGATTACCTGCAAACATATTTAAAATCAAGTACTATTTTACAACTAAAAATTTACGGCTCATCCCAGCACTACTTCCGGTTTTTTTTCAAGTGCCCAATATCACAGTATATTGGTTAAACCAGTATGCCAAGCTCGTTTTTTTTTTGTACAGCAAAATGGCGCCATCGAGTGGCTAGGAACATCCATGTTGCTATTCGTAGCAGCGCGCTATGGCAAATCGAATGCGAAGTTTATGTTCTCATTGTTCTTTTATAAACTAAATAAACTAATATAAAATTTTAGTGGAAAAATCAAACAGTAACTATAATAATTTTTCTTTAACTACCTATAACTACCACGTACATTGCCATTTGGCTTCAAAATTTATAGAAATTTACTGAAAATTTATCGCAATTTAATGAAAATTTTCGGGTAAATTTTAATCAAATTTTATTCAACGTTAAAAAAAAATTTCCGAAATTTGATGAGAATTTCCCTAAAATGATCAACTGCATCAATTTTCAGTAATTTCGTCAAATTTCAGAAAATGCTAATGAAATTTAGTCACTTTTAATTACTTTTACCATAAATATGCAGTGAGTAAATTGCGATAAATTTTAAGTACATTTCAATCAACTTTTCATTAAAATTTCATAAAATTCGTTTAAATTTGACGTACATTTACTAAAAAATTTACGAAAATTGATTGAATTTTCATAAAATTCATCGAAATTTGACAAAATTATTGAAAATTGATCGTTTAAAGCTAATTTTGAGATATATAGTCACCTTGTTCGTAAAATCATGCAGAATTCGCAAACATTTGTCGTGAGTTTTACCGTAGGAAGACAACTTGAAAATCACATCCGGTACCAACCAAGGAATAACATTACGAAGACTGACAACCTCTCCCAAACTATTCAGGAAAAATAACAATTATTGGTTTACCACGGGGTTATTAATAAAATAAAACAACCCTTCTTCTATGGGGCAAAATTTCTTGACTAACCCAGCGTCTTTTATAATTAAAATTCTATAGATGGTAGAAAAAATTGGTATAAATACTGCGTTCATAGATCTAGGGCATAGAGACCATGTTTTGGGGAAAGGACCTACTAAACACCCCAATCCCCATTTAAAATGCATTCTTATTTATTAAATTTAAAATTTAAGGGCCATTTTTATAAAAAAACATGGTCTCTATGCCCTAGATCTATGAACGCAGGATTATTATCAAATTTTTGTTTCACAGAATTTTAATTAGAAAAGAAGCTGAGCTCGTCAAGAAATTTGACTTATACGAAAAGGGGTGTTTAGTAGGCCCTTTCCCCAAAACATAGTTTCTATGCCCTAGATCTATGAACGCAGTATTTTAACCAGTTTTTTTTCACCCCAGAATTTTAATTAGAAAAGGCGCTGTGTTCGTCAAGAAACAATTTTAAATTTTTATATAAAGAAAACCAAATATTGTTACGTGTTGACTGCGTTAACATATTCAGAGTCAGCATCAATTTGTGCCTTGATTGTTTGCACTCCCATAGCAGTTTCTGAAAGTTAAAAAGTATAATTTTGTTGCTAAAATTGCATTTAAATGTGGCTATAATGATGATGAAATGCCAGGCTACCAGCTATAATATCCAAGGTGCATCTCGTCATGTAGGGATAAATGTCGAATTGACCTTTGCCCTCGTACTGTTCAAGAATACCGACCAAGATGTCAGCCTGTTCGTTGAAAACGATGAGAAAATCTTCCAAAATACGAAAGTGAAAACTAGGAGTCAACAATTTGCGACGAGATCTCCATTTATCACCAGTACTGTAAAACACAATTAAATTATTACTGAAAATAATAGTGATTTTATACGAACTTTTTAGCCTTAGTTAATGTACCCCCATAGGCGGAAATGCCCGGTTAGGGGGCTGGAGGCTACACTAGTCATTCTCACCACGGCCATTCCCTATGCCTCATACCATATTTATGTTTCATTTCAGACTGACAGCATGGAGCGATATGTACCTTTGCTCTGCTTGCAGATATACATCTTGTGTACGGAGGAGCACGTGGGAATGCGAGGCAAGAGAGCGTCCATAAACCTCGTGGACACATTTTTGGGGAATTTGATCTCCCCCCCCCCTCCCCCTTGTGGATTATACGATGACATCATTCTTCAAAATTTAGCCACTTCTTCTTTATTCAGTCAGGCAACGTTTCGGACCAAGGTCCTTCTTCAGGCTTATTCCATTTTATCACATTTCAAGGTACCAACATCCTATCAATC
>JAQGCC010005860.1:0-10958 GCA_034698905.1 Xestoiulus laeticollis
ATGGCCAGCACATCAATATCTCTTGCGAAAATTCTTTTTTAATTAAAAGCCTTGTTTGAGGCTAGCCAAACGCGCGGAAACAGCCTAGTGTAGCCTGGGGCTTATAGCGTCGTTAACTCGTAGTTTAAATTCTTGCATTGCCTTACAAAACCTGAGGGTTTATTTACTCATATTTTGAACAATAATGTATTTTTTTAAATTAAATCTAAATATGAAATTTGGTCATATTTAATATCTTGCTCGGAACTGAGCACAAGTACTGCCTTAACGTTTGATATTACTCATTTTGATTAGTTAACGTGAGCAATGTACAATTGTTTATTGTAGAAAATCTCAGGGTTTTTAAACGATAAAATGCAGAAACTGTGTGGATTAAAATAAACAGTGAAAAATGGTATCTCGGAACCTCCCGCTAGCATTGCCGTGACAATTTCAGATTTTCAAATAAATGCAGTGCGTATAACTATCCAAAGTTTTTGTGACCATTGTAAAGTGCCTAAAGAACCTCACATTAATTCGAGCATGCTTGTTCGATAAGCCTTCGGATTTTGCGCGTGCTAATCATAGTTATCGTTAACCCAATTAATGTGTTCAAGCAAAGTGTGGTAACTCGTAAAAGTTGAATGCCAAGAATTTTTTTTGTAAATCGTCGACTTCTCAGAAGCTGAAAACTTTCCGTTTGAGTATTTTTTTATCGCATATACATGAACGAAGTAGACATGACGCGAGGTAGGCCACATGAAGTATCGATTGGGACCTATTACTATAAATTATCTATTTGTTTTCGTGGCTATCAGTTGCAGGTGTTTTTTTGTGTTTCCTTTGTACAGTGTCGTGTCGTTTCTCCTCAATAAAGTGTAAATATTTGTGAGAGATCCAAATTCTGGCAGGCTTAGCATTTTTGATCGTCATGTCGGTTGGTGAAAATTTTGAATAAAAAATGTCGGGTCTCGTATTTGTGTGCTTGGTATTGTTTCAACTGAAATTCTTTTGATTTAAGTCTGTATAATGAATGGTGGAATGTTAAGAAGTGCATCTCTGACCATGGATGCATTTAGCATCCTTTCCTTCATACAACCTTAATTGGCTTTAAAGTATTTCCATTTTTTTGTGGTTAATCTAAACTTGTACTTGGAAATGGACCCATTGGTTACCTGGAACACAATTCTTGCTTTCAAGATGCAGAATTCAAGATGTACTTGTAAAAGGTGATCCAAATCACGGAAACCAAAACTTCCCCGAAGACTGTAAACTATGCATCCAAATAAAAAATTGATTAAATTAAGTTTATGCTGTCTAGAGGTCTATTAAATCCCCCAATTGGGGGATCTCCAGTAGTAGACATATTTCAGACATATTTCCATAAAATGGAATATACATATACATAAACAAAAAATTTAAGCAAATAATAGAATATTTAGGGTAAGTCCTCGTACATTCTAATTGCTCATAATAATTTCCAAAATTAAATAAAAAAATAATTTAGAAAAAAGGGTTAATCTGGTATGCAACCCTCTAAATCGGTAAAAATTATGATTGCTTTAGTCGAAACATTTTTGCAAGAAAAATGATAGTTTCAAAATTCCTGGACAATTATGTTCATAACAGGATTAAAAATACTCATAAATGTTGAAATTATAATTTTTTGCAAAATTGTTCCTAATAAACAATATTATTTACAAAAGAATCGACAAATATTGAAAAAAGGGAAGGTGCTAGGGATCCTACATGAATTTTCGAATCGGCCCCGATCACTTCTGACAATATTAAACTTTCAATCAATTTATTATTTGTATTGCAGTGTTTACGATACAAAGTGACGTTCCGGAACTTTTAGATCATGCACTCTGTATTCAAATAGTAAAAGTATGACACGTTTGCATCATTCCTTGACTTATAAATCAGTGAAATTGCTATTTTGCATGTGTCAAGTTAGAGACCATAGTGTGAAATAGTTTTTGCCTTGAAGTGAATGAGTGAGTCAGAAAAAACGTGGTCCTGTAGTTTTCAAACAGGCGTGATTATACATAACACCGAGGTTGTTTGATCAATTTAACGACATTAAGACAAAATTCACAACTAACCATAGTTTTTTACCAACTTAGCTTAGTGTGATTTAAAAAAAAAGAAAAAATAGTTGAGAATTCGTCCATTGCAATGAATTGAATACAAAATTAAATGAAGCAATTCAGGATGTTAGTTTCAATTATCGGATTAAGTAATACTACAGAAAATCAGAAGCACAGTGGCATCATTCATTATTAATACATTAATTTCAATACATCAGTATCTGCACTGATGTGAACTCCAATAGTATAGCAATCACTCATAGTAGAGCTGTAATGCACGTCAGCTAATTTAATAGGCTGAAGGTATACAACATTTGCATTATCCCATGTTTATCCAGAGTCAAGGATTTCACAGCCAAATTAGAATGTAAACCTGGATGATTTAAATCCAAATTATCGTTAGAAAATATCAGGATTCAACCTTCCAACTGCTGGATGTTGTCACAGTTAGTTGAAAATGGTAACAGTTAGCTGTCACATGAATCCTCATGAAATCTTCAATGTATACATTATTAACAACCAGTAATATTGATTCAATAGTTACCACATTGTTAATTTACACGTACGAATTGCAGAATATGTGATTTGGTTCATGGCCACTAACTTCGGTACGCAAATGTGAGAAAATCGTTTCATCAGATAACATTATGTAAAATAAATACCTTGAACAATCAAGTACACACTCAATTTTACTTGCTAAAAATCCAAGAAGACAAGTTAGCAACTTATGGTACTCAAACCAGGGATTTTTAACCAGTGAAGTCGTCTATTTGACAAACCTGAAGCTCCTCTGTTTGACGAAATTTGAATCAGACCCATTGTGTAAAAACACAAACGCCATAAAACCTCAATGACCATGATTATATATTCTTGGCCTTCAAGACGACCAGGTTGATAATTTTGTTCAAGCAATTCCAACAAATTCTACAGTCAGTTGAAGATGATTCCATTGTTGCTATTATGAAATTCAGGGACGAAATTTATTGAAAGATAGAATATGCTTACAAAAGGAAACATGAATGGAGACAAGCAAACAACCCATATTACGAAGACGAATAATTACTAATAACGTCATGACGAGCAAACAAACGTAATAATACATTATTCGGAAAGCATCTGTTATCAATAAAATACCAAGCTGGTGTTCTCTTTTATGTTGTACCAACTGTACGCGGCATGCTACGTTTCAACACCAATAAATAAACTACATGTATCAGGGTACACAATAAAGCTTGTTTTTTTTTAGCTGCAAATTGAAAACATGTTAAACTTATTCGAAACGGATTTCCAAAAAAGTAGCCCATGGTCAGGCATAAGTAATTTGGACGACTTGTACAAAATAAAACCTTTTCATCACTTGGACCATGAAAAATACTCTCCACTTGAGTAATTTATTGTTGACGATTTATAAAACATCATAAAAAACTGATCATGCTCATGTTGTAAACTTCAGTTTACTCTAGCTAAGAATCTTTGCCAATTTCTCAATATATACAGTGAACTTTTATAAATACAATTTACAATATGAATTCCAAGCGAAAATGGTTGTTTTTTTTGTGCTATTAGTTTAACTTATTTTCATACTGGGGCTACTGTATTTTGTGAAATAATTATTTTTATAAAAATGTCGAAACTATGCAGTGTTTCAGTAAACAATGGAGGTTGCTGTAAACTTGATTTTCCATAACCTGCAATTAAATTTTAACATTTTCCCAAAAATCGTGTCTGTTTGCTCAATGATTCCTCGAGGCTTTTCTTTACAATAAAACAGAATTAGCAATAAAAGGTTTTGCCAAAATTGCTATACGTTTAACAGAACAAAATGCTATTGCCTTAGGAAAAATTGTGCAATATTCATTATCTGGACGAAAGCCAATGCAACGTCTTCTATTGTTTCGGTTTATGGACTTCATTTCTATATCTGATGGCCAGATCCAAGGCCACGGTCAGATCACCAAACAGGACAGAAATGCTTTTCGTGTACTTGTAGTGCCAACTATAATTTCGTCCATTTCGCCACATTTTAATGCAACATTAAACTTGCAATTATATTTGGAGGAAACTCGGTGCGCACATTCATAATAAATTTATAAAGGTGCAGGTTTTTATGGCACTCGTCCATTTTGGGTCGACCTCAATTTCAAACGCAAAATCAACATAATTTATACTAAATCAGCCTTGCAATGTCAACCTTTTTCATATCCAACTTTGATATTTCCACAGCTGCAAGATTAATTGGAGAACAAACACTGTGTTATCGACCAGTGAAAGGTTTGTCAATTTCTTGCAAAATTCGACATAAATTGCAATGGTTTCACAGGTAAACAAATATTTGTCCTTGCATTAGGATGACCATAAATTCTTGGTGGTAACCTGCGATAAAATGCAATCCAGGTTAGCACAGAAATTAGGTATTTACAGGTTATGTTTACAAAAAAAAAAGTAAAAGCTAAGACATTTAAAGATAGAATGTTTTTTTTTTTTCCGATTGCATTGCAACGTCACTGTATTCGCACATTGTACTGGACCCAATTCTGCTAATAAAACTATAGACCAACTCTGTAGACGAATTTGATAAGCGCCATTAAGATTCGATAAAAAAGCCACTCCCTGTTGTAGATAGACATCACCTGATGCACCACTTGACTGTCATCCGATATAAGCTATTTCTATACAGTACTTAAATTGAGGAACAGTGGGTTACATATGGCTAAAGTCCAAAAATTGTGCACGTAACCACATTTGAGTTGCGTGATAAAGTATGCAAAGTTCAAGCATGTGAAAAGGTCCATCTTCATTGGATTCCTCTTGCCATTGATACTAAAGTACATATAGAAAAAACGACACATTGTGTTTTACTATAAAACTTACAGTAATACTACATGTAGTATATACTGTACATTAGTTCTTAGAAATTAATGCAGTCCGAAAAAATTCCAGTTTACTATATGGACTATTGCGATCCGAGTCACGTGATGTGTGACTTTTCCAAGCAGGGATTACAATGGGTCGTCCATATACTGTATACCGGAATCATTTGCTAGGCCATACATGTATAATGATTATGTAAGGCAGGGTTCCCAGCCAGATGGTGAGCATGTGGCATATGGCACGTTGCACGAGATGATTGCAATAATTTGCACGTACTCCCCTCATGTACTCGCCATATCACCACATGCTCACCATCTTGGGGGCCCCCTGCCTTAGGTTAAGTCAGGTCAAGTTTGATTACGTATGCGGAGTTCTCCATGTGCGCACATTTCCTAGATCTCCAAACGGGTAACAATTTTGAGAAATGTTACGATAATTAGGAAAAAGGGGTTGCCTAAGATGGTGAGCATGTGGTGATAATGCGACTTTGCAGCGTAGTGCATGTACATGCAAATTAATAGGATCGCCTCGTGTATCGTGTCATATGCCGCAAACTCGCCATATCACCACATGCACATGCCTTTAATGAAATACTTATCGAAAAATTTAAAATGTATGCAAATGAAGTATATTCATGCTCTTGAGTTGCCCGCAGAATTTCACTCGAAATGCTGAATTTTAATTGGCCCTGTCCGGCGAAGGAGTTAGGGATGGTCCCTTCTCTCTTCCTGTGGCTTTTTATGGACAGTTTGGTGATGTGTTGTAACAGGAACTCCTGTGGATTTTTGGAAAGTGAACTACATATGTACGTGTTCCGACTGAACGCCTTTCTGATACACTTTCTCTCAAGTGAGAACAACCCACTTTTTTCAAAGAAGGCGATTGTTTTTGCAACGGTCAATTTAATTTTGCTCAAAAATTCTATAATTAAAACAACAGCCCACATTTTGAAGAAAATACGGAAGCGGAGATCAGAGTGAAACTAGAGTGAGTTATGCAATTCTAGGCGAAGGTCATCAGTTTCAACAGATGCTATTTTTAGACGTATACTGGGATAATTCAAGAAATCTGTCAACCAAGTCGGGTCCTAAACTCCCACAAAAATATACATGTAACTAGCGCGACAAACTTACTTTTTTGCGTATTACAATCGCCTTTCTTTGAACAATGTTTTTTTTTTTTTATTTAATGGTTGAAGATTTGCAATTATAAATAAGTCACGGAACGATAATAGGTTTTTTACTAAGTAAAGGTTAGTGCTTCTAAAATACATGTAATTGTAGTTGCAATGATTAATTTCGAACAATATGTATTGTTCATTTATTAGAGATGTTAAACGACATCAATATAATTATTAAAAGAAAAAATTTAAATAATGGAGGTTAGACCCTACTTGGCATGGTCAAGAGGTGCAAGAAGGGCATTTATGCACATTTGATGTAAATATCAGCACCAAAAAGAAGTTACCACTATAGGAATGATTGGGGAGCACATTTTTCAAATGGCATCCATACGTAAAAACAAGATATCTTGATAAAATTTTTAAAAGCTATTATTTCTAGCCTTATTACTAAAGAAACTACCAATGGCGTGTCATTCTACAAGCTCCTACTAGTATATTAACATTTTCCAAAAAAAAATGCAACAAATTCCCAATTCATAATATTTACCAAAAAAATAGTCTTTATCTGGAATTGACTTACAACTAAAGTGCAATTAATAAACTGTTTTCGCCTAGAATTAACGTGTCAAAATATTACAAGTGTAACATATCTATATTATATTTTCAAATTTTGATCCATAGCATTGCAACCTACAATTTTTTTCGAGGAATCTTGTTCCCACATTTGCTAAGAATAGTTTTTGAAATAATGTCTTTCAAATTTTTTATCCATTTTTAAGGTGTTTTATGAATCTATAATTTTCAGATATTTTAAGTGACTTATTTCTACAAAATTTAAGAATATGTTTTCAGTCTTTATTTCAGACACCAGTAAAAAAGTCCAAAAAGTGACTTAAAATTGCACTGCAAGGATTTGGCACATTTTACAGTGTATTAAGATTCATTGGTACCAGTAATCAGGACTTCCTTACAGCATGTCATTTCCTACAGAATGTAATTTCCCATTTCATATCCTCTCACAATAAATTACCAAAAACTTGATCAAAATTTACCAGTTTTGCACGCTGAAATTAGCATTATGCAGATTGGCTCTCATCCAAACAACCCTTAGAAAATTGAATCCCTGTTTTAATAGCAATATTGCAAAGTCGGTTGGGATGTATAGCAACGCTAAATGAAATTTGGATTGCATTCACCCTTGACTTCCCATTGGCTGTTTGGCTTTTTAATCGCATTAAATACATCGCAACCGCCCATGCATTCGCACTTGGCACTTGGCAACGTGTTTGCTCGCATTGGATTTCATCCTTCTTTCTCATCGATCCAAAAATCTGCTTTGCTATAGAACCAGAGGCAACATCATGAGTTTGCAAACTGCGAAGACAGTGGCAGGTATCGTCGCCATAGTGGGAATGTACCAGTTTTTGCATATGAAAGGTAAGGCCCATGGGCTTACTGATTTCAACAACGTCTGTTGAACATAACGTTTTGCAAATTCTGAACAAAATTAGCTTGATATCTGGGACTGCCCTCATCCCTAGAAAAATGTTCCAGAGATGCAAATTAAGGAAATTATGGTTGGGCTTATGCATGCAATAAGACAAATTCGGAAGATTATGTTGAAATAAGGAGTAAATTGTTCCATCGGTGGCTAAACTGGTGAAAAATGTGGGACTGAAACTATAGTCCCATTAAATGTGAATTTAAAGGGTTAAGACGCTCGCTATATATGGTTTTTCCTATGTCACACCCATTGACTTCCACATGTTTTATACAATGTAAGGTGGTTTTTCCTTTTAAAACATGTGCGATTACGTGTATTGGTTAAATATACCGTAATTATGGAAATGTGGTCTATGTACCATGGAAAATAGGGTTATGTGGGAACCGTTCAAAATTTGTAGGTTTGTAAGTATATACAAACTATAATTAAAAAATTAAGTGGAATGAATGAATGAATGGTATATCAAAAATTAATGAAAAAACGGGTCGAATTTTACTTTTTATTGCAACATTCATTTCTAAAATTAGATCACGAGTTTCAGTTAGCACTAACAGGTGGCACATTGCTTTTTCGCAAAATATATAGGCTGCGTTCCTCTTTAACATCGATATAAAATTGCCATGATAATATATTGGTAATATCCGTATTTTTTATTTAAAAAATGCAATAGGTACATGTATATGTAAATAGGCTCAACTTTTGAAAATTAGCCAAATTTGAAGAAAAATTGACCCGGGGTTTTCTTATTTTTATTCCCTCAAAGTTGGTATCAATAAATTAAAAATGACTAACTTACCAGAAATAAGCATCTACGGTATCGATATATTATTTGTATGCAATTTCAATATTATAAGGGGAATCTCCTAATGCACTGGGTGAAGCGATCACCTTGGGAATTCCCCTAGCACCCAGGCCCTCCCAGGGTTCTTTATCAAATACACAAGTAAACAACCCTGGGTTTATTCGAGTATTAAGCCCCAGGCCACACTATAAACTGTAAACGCGCGTTTGGCTAGCCTCATACAAGGCTTTTAATTAAAAAAGAATTTTAAATAAAAGGCTAGCCAAACGCGCGTTTCCAGCCTAGTGTGGCCTGGGGCATACGGTAATAATGCTAATAACTGAGTCACAATCAGATAACTCCTGAAAAAAATTCTAGACAAATTTGTTACCACGCAAGCGTGCTAAATATAACCGTATCGTGCTAGTATACAAAAATACACGATTATGGAGCATTAAAGCCCGAATTTATACTTTTTATAGATTAGGATTTTTTTTTTTCATTTCCTCACCTACTTTCATGATTTTCTCATTTTTATTCACATTAATTCAATGGATTTATTCCGAGTATGCAGTGCAAAAATTACACGTAGGAAAGATGCAATTAGAACGTTTCAGTTGATGACACAATTTTTCACAAACTTTAAATTCTTCAGTTTAATGACGGATATACTGTAATTCAAAAAATTGAACCGACATCTTATAAGTATTTCCGTATATACATGTACATGTATTGCGAATTGGTGAATTGAAATTTCATAGCAAATAATAAATTCAAAATCAAACCGGTTCAAGGTGGAGAAATGTTTATACACCTACCATTAGTTTTTGACAAAGAATCAACCTGATAATTCTACGTTCAAACTTGTTGCATTTTGAACTAAAATATTTTCCTTATTCCCACAGATCCAACGTATCCATCGATTTCCACGTTAACATCATACGCCATTCATTACATCACCATGTTGTTGATAGCCGCAGGCGGGTACTATGGTATCCACCAGTACCTCGGAATGATAAAATATGGGATCACTGAAGACATTTTGGGCATGGATTATTCTATCCCGGACAGCCTGAAGAACGCTAAACCAAAAGCTACCACCAAATACACGGAGCAAGATAGTGACCCAGAAGATCCAGCAAATTACACCAACATTGGGTAACGAGTGGATAATAGAAGAAATTTGCCAAAAACACATCGATGGAAACTACCAGTTTCAAAATACAGAGAGATGAGTGAAGTTCAAAAAGCTGGAAATCCAACCAAAAAAGTTCCAAATGTACATTGCAGGTTGAAGAAAGGATAGTTGAACTGAGAGACAGTAACCCTAAATTAATTTGTACTGATCAATACTAATTAAAATAAAAAATTAGCATCGAAGGCCACTCAACTAGACTACCTACAATGGATCCTGTGTATATGGGAATTTGTAAATATGGATATCTTTAATAAAACAAAAGATCTATTTGTTATAATAAACTGAGTAATAGGAATGTTTCAGTATTCATTTAAATTTAGATGTTTTCAGATTCATATGACAGCAAGACCTCCACGTGTACTGCTATGATGTGGCAAAAGGTGCATGTGAAGCACATTTCCTATTACAAAAATTCAATTGGGACCACTCCGTCGATAGGTCGATTTTCATGAAATTTACAATGGTGTACTCAGAATAATGTCTGATTTCTTATAATGTAGGGAAAGTTTTAAAAAGTTAAAAAGGTGGATTTTTATTTAATTTACTATAAATAAAAACTCGGGTTTTCAACTTTTTTAAAATGTTACTGCACAATATTAGAGTAGACATTCTTCTGAATAGTACAAAACAAATTTCATAAAAATCGAGCAAGAAATAACGGAGATATGGCGATTTTTTAATACTTTCTATCAAAGCGCTACCAGTGTCTAAAAAAGAAACTAAAAAACACAAAAATCGCTGTATCTCCGTTATTTATTGCTCGATTTTCATGAAATTTGTTGTGTTGTACTCAGAATAATGTCTATTTTCATATTGCGCAGTACAAATTTTAAAAAAGTGAAAAAAATCGATTTTTATTCAATTTTTAATTAATAGAAAATCCAATTTTAAACATTTTTAAACTTTAACAGCGCAATACGAAAGTGGACATTATTCTGAGTACACCACAGCAAATTTCATGAAAATCGAGTTATAAATAACGGAGATATAGCGATTTTTGTATTTTTTAATTGCTTTTATAAACAATCCTGGCATTTTAGGACAGCAAAGTTAAAATCGCTATATCTCCGCCATTTCTGGCTCGATTTTCTTGAAATTTGTTCTGTTGTACTCAGAATAATCTCTGTTTTCTTATTGTGTTGTTAAAGTTTTAAAATGTTTAAAACTGGATTTTCTATTTATTAAAAATTGATTAAAAATAGATCTTTTCACCTTTATAAACATTGTGCTATGCAATATGCAAGTAGACATTATTCTGAGTCTAACAGAACAAATTTCATGAAATTCAAGCAAGAAACAACGGAGATATAGCAATTTTTATGTTTCGTTAATTTTTCTTATCGACACTGGTGGCGCCACCGATCAGTGCAGTTTCACGTTATTGATCGATAGCGCCACCAGTGTCTAACAAA
>JAQGCC010005861.1:0-10958 GCA_034698905.1 Xestoiulus laeticollis
AAACTGTTAGGAACAAATGGAATGTACGAGGACCTAGCATAAATATTCTATTATTTGTTTAATTTTTTTGTTTATATGTCCGATTGGATAGACCTGAAAAATTCAGGAGAAAGTGATTTTTTTTTCGTAAAATTAAGGGAGTCAATTGCATTTGTTTTTATAGATTAAACCAGTTAGGGTTGCATACAGAGTAAGCATTTATTTCTAAATTATTTTTTTTATTTAATTTTTGGAAACTGTTATGAACAAATAAATGCAATGTACGAGTACCTAGCATAAATATTATTAGTTTAAATTTTTTGTATATGTATATGCATAGTCCATTTCATGGAAATATATCAATAAAGTTTACCAGACCTCTATAATTATAAACTTTACAGATATATTACCAAGAAATGGAATATATTACACATAAACAAAAAAATTAAACAAATAATAGAATATTTAAGCTAGGTCTTCGTACATTCCATTTGTTCCTAACAGTTTTCAAAATTAAATTAAAAAATAATTTAGAAAAAAATGCTTATTCTGGTATGCAACCCTTTTAAAGAAATCAGTGATGCAAAAGTTTGGTAATGTACATACCGGTTATACTTCAGTCCTGTGCACACAGTGTATTTCGCGTTTCACAGGGTTTGCGCTATTTCAATTCAATTCAACTCAGTACCATACAGTCAGCAAACAAATGCCATGAGGTAGGAAGTGTCGAACCCATTTTAGGAGAATGCTCCTACATCAGTATCGACTTAAACATCATTGTTAAATTGAACGTGAAATTTCAAGGTAATTGTATAAAATTGATCCGTGCTGACGGTGAGTTATCGCTATTTAGAGGTTCGTTATTCACAGGATTTACTGTACTTTCTAACCCTAATTATAAAAACACAGTGGACTATGCTTAATATGATTTCGTCTCCATTCTAGAACTTACCTTTTCTTTGTATTAACAGTATAAACCCGATCATGTTTAGAATTATGACATATATAGTTTATACAATTTTGAAATTAATTATTATCACTTATTTGCGTTATTCCATGTCTATTCGATTTCCATTTCTCAAGTTTGTGGGGAATCCCCTTTTAAGGCCTGGTGCACTCGAGCGGTGCAGATGCAGTCTTGCGATTCGGCAAGATGGTTTCGAATGGTGTGTTGCAACAGTCCGATTGAATATTAGCATCTCGTGGAATGGCAAGACAGCACCGCACAGCACACCTACCGTTCGTGTGCACCAGGCTTAAGATTTATTTAAAAAAGTGCTTAAAACCCTCAAAGAGCCAAAATTGCACATTTTATTCAACATAGATGATAACTGACATTAGACATTATTACAATATGCAAAATAGAAGGAAGTGGGTTTGACGACACTTCAAAAATCACTTCATTTTCCAAAGAAAATGCTTTATTATGTACACCATAAACCTATAGTGGCCTACTTTAGTTCTCCATTTAATATAACAATTATGAAGCAAAACGCCAATTAAAACCTTGATAAAGGGCAAGATTATAAGAACTCGTTTGAAAAAACAAGGGGTGAGATAAACTGCGAATTAAGCCAACGGCCCTTGGCACCAACCACGACTTGCAACGGTGCGTACGATTCGCTTATTCCATATTTTTTTATTTAGGATCAAACCGGGTTTTCAACAGTTGAGCAACAAAACGTGTAAAATGTCTCACGACGGCAATAAATATAGCAGCAATGGTTCAAATTCCGAGCCCAACATAAATGCTAAGAAATAAACTTGTGTGTAAGACGGTGTTTCTAGATTAAAGGGGCAAGCCAAAATAAAGGAGGACAAATGTATCCCACATCACGGCCACTTTCATTCCGTCGTCTTCCGCCCATGCCACTCGTAACAAACACCCCACACGTGCGAGTAATTAATTTCCAATGTTGTGCAGCTACAAGTACAAATATACATTTTTCATATATTGCATCCTACGGATTACGTTGCTTCGGACAGGCTGCGATTGGACGTGATGCCGGCGTTTGAACGGACGTCACATTATTATTTCTGAAACAGAGTAGGACGACTGGTGCACTATTTCGACTGCTGATTCGTCGCAATTTTTTATTTTAAAAAAAAATCCGCAGTAACAACCATCTAGTCCATATCCTCATTATGTAGAACTACGGAAACTGCTCTTCGCCATTACGCTCCATCACAAACAAGATTTTAATGCCACGTAAAGCCTTATCAAGTGATTAAACAGTTTTTGAAACTGTTATGAAATAGTTATCGGTCACTCACGGTTCTGTTTTCTACAGTATAGTTCTCGGCGCGCTAGGCTCAGTCGATCTTGACGGTGGAGTAGATCTTACGTACAAATGCGTTGGTACCAATGTATCCGAACGTTCCTGGAAAGTCGACGAAGAACACAAAATGAATATTATAAAAAAAATGTTCGATGAATTACAAATTGCAAATGAAAAATATAGAACATTTTAATTAAAAATCATTTTTTTTTTCTCTCACACACCTTGCGGTTTAGATAAATTATCAATCAACCTCTTCAAAATACTTTGTTTTTATCCCTGAGATTGTTAACAGATGTAAGGTTTTCTTACCCCTCGTCCCTTCGTGCTTTGGCATACCAATTAAGAAATCAGGTAAACTAACTTGCACTCTAGAACTCTAGTATTGTCAATATGCACATTTTTCGTTGCAACATGCTAGTTTGTCGATTGTTTTATTTGGCCTATTTAAGTGCCAGATTTTTTAAGGGAAGAATATATGAAAAACCAAAACCAGGATAGCCGACGAGGGTTCGAACCCGTGTCTCCCGAGTTCAAGGTGCCAACCTTGTCGGACACATATCGTCAATTAGAATACAGCAAAACCTGCAAATAGCATCCCACTATAAAGGGCACTATTTGGAAGTAGTGATCCCTCAAGCCTGCACGAATTAATTTTACGGAACCAGCTGAACCTCCAAATAGCACTCTCCCTCCAAGCAGCGCACCTTATGGTTTCGTCCCAATGGTGTGTGTTATTCACAGGTTCTGCTGTACACCAAAACCTGTAAATAGCAGGCCTCTATATAGCACACTAACTGGAAGTAGCGATCCCTAACAGTCTGCACGGATCAATTTAACAGAACCAGCTGAACCTCCAAATAGCACTCTCCCTCCAAGCAGCGCACCTTAAGGTTCGGTCCTAAAGAGGGTGAGCTATTCACAAGTTTCGCTGTACTGTAAATTGAGCGTTGTCGAGGGCGGTTAAAACGCTTTTTTCAGTGGATCGCCCTGCTTTACCAGATTCAGTAGTTAACCTGCTACTTTTCCACAGTTAATTTTATGGTTAATATCACGTGAGAATGCGTGACTTAAAAATACTTCCGCCAGTTATTAGATTCATGCCGTGATCACAGCCATGTTAAAATAGGTTTAATGCAACATTTCGAACAGAAAGTTCTTCATCAGGCGGCACTACGTTTGTTCGCAAGAAAATCAAAGAGCTCTACTTACCACACATCAACCCAAGGGCAAGGCTAAAGAGAGCCATGTATCCAAAATAAAAGGTGGTTTGAAATAAACCATACATTCTGCAAAGATTAAAACATTGGCATTATATAAAATACACCTAGCGGGATAAACGGAGGCGCATAGAGTGCCCGGCATCACTTACTTCGTCTTAAAGAAGAAATAATAGAAGGAATACAGATATACGTAGCCAGACGTCGAGGCAGCCGCCAGAAAACTTGTCCACTGCCTACAAGACGAAATAATGCTATTAGCGGTTTCGATAACCGTAAATTCGATCAGCGAAACACCGCGTCACGAATCGACACTTGCCATCTATAGTCTTCGGCGTTAAGGAGGAAATAGGTGCAGACAATCGTTACGCAAACGGTGACGATTGCCAAAATGATGAACACTAGCAACATGAAGCCGTACACGTAATAAATCTTGTAGGCCCAAAAGGATGTGAAAATGAAGTACCTAAACGCATATAATTTCCGGGTTAATAACAGCGCCGTCGTACAAAAAAAAAATACGAAATAAGCAACCAGATATTTACATTTCGATGAAGATTGAACCAAAGGGTAAAATCCCACCTAGGGCAACTATCACAGATGGCTCCATAAACCTAAAAAAAATATTAGTTTAAACAGATGCTTTGGGTACTCCCTGTAATAAGGAGCTTCAAATCTAAAACGAGGCTTGTACCATTTCTTTTCTGGTATGGGCCTTGGCACTGCATTGATACGGCATGGATAATTTGGCTGCCCGGCAAGGTTGCGGCCTAGGACCGTTCCCACCAGGGTGAGGGGCAAGATGACAAACAGGCAAATGCATGTCACTGCCACCTGTAGCAAAAAATTGGAATCTCCGGCGTTAAAACCGGTGCTTGTCTCCAGGAAGTAAAACAGCACAAAAATGCTGGCTTACCATGGTGCCGAACGGAATGGCACGTGATGCGTGGTAATAAATAGCGATAAAATTAATGAAGAAAGCCGTGCCGCATACGAGCACTGGCAGGAACGATGCACTAAGGATCATTTGCTTAATCCACAGCTTTCCTAAAAAATGCAATTCAATCTCAACAACTTGCATAACATTTCTTGCCGCCACTAAGAAAATATTAAGAACCACGGCATAACCAGGTTAAGTAAGACGTATCTGCTATATGGCTACAGCTGAACCTGTAAATAGCGTCCCTCTATAATCTATATAGTGCATCACGGCGAAACCAATAAATAGCATCGCTCTACATAGTACACTACAGCAAAACCTGTAAATAGTCTGTCGATATTGAGCACAACAGCAAAAACGTGTAAATAGCGCCTTCTATATAAGCACTACAGTGAAACCTGTAACTAGCGTCCCTCCATATAACGCACTACATCAAAACCTGTAAATAGTGTCCCTCGATATAGCGCACTACAGCAAAACCTATTAATAGCGACTCAATCATAGCATGCTACAGCAAAACCTGTAAATAGCGATTCTCTATATAGCGCCCTCTATTTAACGCACTACAGCGAAACTTGTAAAAAGCATCCCTCTATATAGCGCAATACTGCAAAACCTGTAAATAGCGAATCTCTATATAGCGCCCTCTATTTAACGCACTACAGTGAAACTTGTAAAAAGCATCCCTCTATATAGCGCAATACTGCAAAACCTGTAAATTGCATCCCTTTATAAAGCGTATTACAGCAAAACCTGTAAATACCGTAGCGCTATATAGCGCTGCGTACTACAACAAAGCCTGTAAAAAGGCTTTGAATGGTGAGAATGGTCATCACTTTACTCGAACCTGCAAAAAGCACTCTCCCTAATGGTTCAGTCCCAATGGTGTGCGCTATTCACAGGTTTCGCTGCAGTCGTATTTTGAAGTACAAGATAACATTCTTAACAGGGTTCTTCTGATTTAAGCCTAACAACCCACATATTCGTTACGCTTACCTCCATTTCGCGAGTACAGACTTCCACCGAAATATCCGTTAATTGGAGAAGTTGCAGCATACACAAAAATTGTCGTACTCAGTAACGAGCCTCGCCTGAAGAAAAGCAAAACAAAATTTTGCAAGTCATCGCAAAGTCATCGTTTAGCCGATTTGGAAGAACAAGTGCACTTACTCCGTGTACAGCTCGCCCAATATAGCAAAAGACACGACGCATAACGTGACCGCTATGATTTGATAGCCGGTTCCGATTAGGGCAGAGAACAACATGGAATTGGAAGCTGGTCGGAACACATCGCCGTGAACTTGTTTCCAGCCATATTCGTCTCCTAGATCTCTTTCCTGCAAATGGGAAGTTGCATTCTAAATAACATTATTTCGGAAACAAATTTTGGAGACTTCACGAGACTTGCCATGTCGTCCATTTCTTCGTCTTTGCTATAACGGGCGTAATCTTTGCGTAGCGTGCGCATCAAGATCATGGAAACCAAGCCAACCAGAAATATCACCATCATGAAGGAATTAAATATGGAGAACCAGTGGATCTATTCCCAAATTCAAACTATATATTAGAATATACGGTAGCGTTCAATTAAAGGGGGAAAACAGGTTGCAAAACGTTATTCACGAACCCTGTGCTGGAAGAAATTTGGATCCAGATATTTGTCAAACCTGTCCTCGTATTTAATGCTCGATTTCTTCCAAATAACCTATAAATACAAGCAGCGCTTAAAATAGCGAACATAATACACAACGTTCCAGTAATCAAGTTCCATTTGCAGGTATCCCAGCCACTTTTAGTGTTAAAAATAGAGGAATTATAGGACATTTTCTTTGAAAATATAGGACAATTATAGGACATTTTCTTTGAAAATATAGGAATTATAGCACAAGATGGTAAACACTTTTACATATTCAATATTTAGGACTTTTTAAGATTAAATTTTTGTACTTTTTAAAAGTTAAAAGAGACTTTTTAAATGTATACTATAGAATTTTATTTTTAATTCGCATTTATGCCAAAATAAGGACAAAATTTACAGTTTTTAGTGCATTATTTTTTGCAAAAAATATAGCAATCATAATTACTGGGGTACATGTAATTTCAACTTTTGAAACATAATTTTTACAATAATTACGCAATTCTTCAGAGGGTATTTAGGACTTTTTTTAGGAATATTTAGGACGTTAAGGGCTTTTTTAGGACTTTTAGGGCTTTTTTAGGACTTTTAAAACTATTTTTGGAATATTTAGGACTATTTTAGGACGTTCAGGACTTGTTTGTCATCCTGGTTATTACAATCCTTACAAAAGTTAATAATAATATAGGAAATATAGTACAATATAGAACGACATCAAAAATACAGGAATTTATAGGAAACAAAGGACAGCTGGGATACCCGTACTGTGCCTTTGCCACACAAATATTTACAAATGGCCACACGTAAGATTCAATTGAAAATTAGTCAATTTTTCTTGTACGAAACATCAGTTACGCATAACTACCTCGTAGGTAAATGGAATTTTAATCCCAGATGCCAATTTAACCTTGACTTCGCTGGTGAGATTGACATCGACGATTTGATGATCGTTATAGCCCATTTCAAACTTCTTGTGAGTCCATATGTAATGGTCGTTGTGCCCATCATCGATCTCGCCGACAATACCTTTGAATGAACGAGGAAACGGTGAAATGCACCAATCGACAAAAAAAAGAGCACTCCGGTAGAAAAACAAAGAAAAGAACCTACCCCAAATCGGCAAGTCATCTATGTACATCTGATACCAGTAGTGATTTTTCACCGCATAGATGAAAGCCTGGAGTTGTTCTTCCGTCACATCCAAATTACAATATTCGGTTTTTGTAACATCCCCTGCAGCACAAAAAAAAGGTGGAGGTTTTAACGTTTGGCAATTCGGATTGTCTGCATCGCGTAGTGTTTGTTTAGCGAAATAGGGGGCGATGACAGTTAAACCATAAACATTTGTTAAATGCCACATCTGCATGAAAACTGTAAAGCATCCATGCCATCTGCGTTCAAAAGTAGGCCTACTTTTTTGAAAACTTAAGACGTACGCTTTACCGTGATTGAATATCATGAAATAAAATACCCGAAGGTATTAGAGTTACATCGTTAAATAATAAATACCTTTGAAATCAATAGCCAGCCCACTATATTCCAATTCGACACCTTGTAGCGCTTCGCCCAGCGTTTCGTGATAATGGCTAATTGTTTGCTTCGGACCTGGGCAAAAAGGCAGGGAAAAGTAGGCGTATGTTTCTTGCCGATTATGGTAGGGACCGACAGTGTTCATCCACAACACTACTTCCTCGTGATCGTCATACTGCAAAAAATAAATAAATGTATTTTATTCGAGGAGCCTATTTACCAGTTTCTTGAATATAAAACCACGTGCATTTCATGAAAGGGAGGGGAAAAATACAGAGCTGAAGGAGCTTGAATGCGGATGATTTTCAGATTCCAGTATCGCCTCGAAAACACAACTGTTACGTTTTCAGTAGTGACCGGCAATGGTGTGACATTGAGGAATTGTGGATTGGCGAAAACACCACAACCCAAAATTTAATGGTATTGAATTTAATGGCATTGCATTTTTTTAGTTTCAATGAGGAAATAATCATGTTTTGTTTTATTGCCTGTAAGCGACCTGTCATTTGTTCTTTTATCTTGCTGTTGTTTCTGTGCACCTATCTGTCCTTCTTTTGCTGAGTTTACACCTGTTTTGTGAGTTTTCACACACCTGTTTTGTGAGTTTTCACCTGTACGGCTCGGACCCTTTCTAGCTTATTCACTTGCGCTTATTTTAGTCGTTCAAACAGGGTCTCGTTTAGAGGAAACTTCTCTACGTCCTTAGTACACAGATGTACTTTCTCTAAAAAAGACCCCTTTGGAGTCTGGCGGTAAAGGCTAAAGCTCGTGGGAAACGAACCAAAGCTGCCTTGAGCCCCAAACACCCATCTACTGTTTATTTTTAATATAATGCGTGTGGTTGTTTAAAAATGCAGAATCGCACAACTAAATATCTTGCTACAAGAAGTATGTATTTCCCAAAACTTCCAAACTGATACTGTCCTTTAGACGAAACATCGACAAATATGAAGTTGTATACTGAAAAACCCAACAACCGATGGCCATTTCACGTGTCAATGGCAACTGCGAATACAATTACGCTATCCTATAAACTAGAAAAATACACCAGAAGTGCGTATTTACGAACAACTGTTTGTCATGCGAGCAAGGTGCGAAAGCAGAATGGCACACATTAATGACTGTCAAAAAGCCTCTAACAAAAGCGTAGGTGTGCTATATAAACATCTGTGATCCACAATGGATAACGTCATTAAATTTGAGTTGATAATAAAGGCAGGAAATAAGCAAAAGAGAGAATCACTGATAAAGGTTCGCTGCTTAATGCCCGATCAATTGTCAGATATTTTTTCAGGATATTTTCACATAGGTGAGCAAACGCAAGTTAGGCACGTTAACTTTAGGCCTACTAGACACTTGTTTGGCCCACTGTCTCTGCAGATATGTTTCAGGACGATATATATTTGTAAATATGTATGCTGAGAACACATACACTGCAAGGTCGCGTATTAATTTACGATCGGTGAGATTTTATAGGCTAAATATGAGCAGGTATCAGGCTTGCAGAAAAACACCTCATAGGTGCGATTTGCATTGCCTGACCCTCATTCGGTAGTCTAGTAACCCGGAAAAACCGGAATTTCTAGCTTACTGTAATGCAAATTCCACATAGTTCACCGACAACTTCGATACCCGCTACCAAACTATGCCACGATTTCGTTTTAGGTCACACGCTAAAGTCAAATCAAGACTATCTAGACCAAATGAGATTACTACCGGCATTGTGATAGCGGTACATGTAGGCCTACTGTTCTAATGTAGCCACGACACCAACAATAAGTTGACCGAACCTAACCTAGCCTAGTTACATATAGATTTAGTTAGGATTGATTAGGTTATGTTCGGCAAAATATATTTTAGCTGGTGCGGGTATATTAGATTGCACAATGTAACATACGTCCGCACCTTTAGCAAACATGTTACTGATTGGGATTTTAAAAGCACATAGCCTAGGGGCTTAACAAATCTTTGAACATTTGGATGTCTTGATTGGATCTAAAAGACCAAAACCAAATATGACATATAGCCTAGATGCATGCATCTCATTAGTGATCAGGTGCAGTCAACATTGAGGTCAGGTTTAGTTAATTGTGAGGAAACGTCCCTGTGAGATACTGTCCTAGAACGTGTAAGATGGTACGTGGAAAGGTGTGGCTAGGTTAGATCAGGTTATGTCTAGTTAAGTGTGAGGAAACATCCGTGTGAGATTTTGTTTTCAAACCTATCTAGTACATTATAGCTTTAAAGGACCCAAAACCAAGGCTCCAAAAGTGTCACTAGCATACCCATCAATCCACGGTGAATTCAACAAGGAATGGTGGTTAGGTCAGGTTATGTTTAGTTACGTGTGAGGAAACGTCCGTGTGAGATTTTGTCCTCGAATCCATCTCGTACATTAGCACTATATGACCCAATACCAGGGCTTAAAAAGTGTCAATATCACATGTATCTGTACAGATGTTCACTCACAGCAGTACGAGTCTCAACTTGGGTTTATACTAAAGTACATTCCATTCCATACACGTCTTTTTTCAACCAATTAGCATACTAATCATGTAATCAACATGATAAGGCCTGTGCTAATCCACCTAATACACTACACCTTGTCAAACGAATACTGGACTTAAGAAACCAAAAGCTGGATTTGTAATAGCTTAATTAAAGCTCTGGAGATAAATTAAGAGTGTAATTATTACGACTAAAGTGTTGTTAAATAGAGGAATGTAGAAAAGGTAAGGTGAAAATGAGAAAATATGAGTTGGCTACCGTAGGCGTATACAGAAATTTGACAGCGACTTACCGAATGGGTATGTTCGTCGGCATTTCCTAGCGCAACGACTAGCAAAATAAAATACAAATACTGGCTAAACGTTTTACTTAAATTCATTTTAAAAATTGTCACTAAATTCTGTAGCTATACACGGATGAATACGGATAACTTGGACAGCGTCATTTACACTAAAAGAAGAACGATGGCGGCCATTGATATTTCCACGTCATCTGCTGCCAAGGATTTTGTAAAAAGCACTTCCGGAAAACAGCAACTTCCGGTACGATTACAAACAACAGAAACGATGCTGTAAATAACTGTATTGGCCTCCCAAGATGGCGTCGTAGTGGGGTACCAGGCATGCGCACTTTAAGGTGGATCTGAACTGCATGTTTTGCTATGGGGGAAATTTTAAAACCTACTTTTAAAATAACTACTTGTTATATAAATTGTAATACAAAAATAAAATGCATGATCAAAATTTCATAATTTTCCCATTTATAGGGAATTTTTAAAAAATTAAAATAGTTTTTAATTTTTTAAAAATTCCCTATAAATGGGAAAATTATGAAATTTTGAACATGCAGTAGCTACAAAAATACTG
>JAQGCC010005862.1:0-10956 GCA_034698905.1 Xestoiulus laeticollis
CGACCTCGACCGGGGATCGAACCCCACACCCTGGGATCGAGAGGCAAGCGCGCAACCACTCGACCGTCGGCGCCGGCCCGTATACTCTTCCCCTTAAAAATCTGGCATTTTGCCCCCTGCCACATGGCATGTTACATACTGAGTGCAGGATAACGAATTGAATTGAATTGAACGATGGACAAGTAGAGTGCGTCACGGAAAGCATCACGTGCCTTTTATCTATATCATCGGTCTGGTTCGAAACAGTATTGTCCTCTCATGTAGGACTGGCTCGCACTTCTGGTTTTTTCTCGTATCATAGCAGGTTCGTTTTTCGGAAGCACGCATATTTTTCAACCTCCGATCGACCGCCGACTTTCAGCCGTTGAATATGACTAGTAAAGTCTGCTACACACTGGACCGTTTTATGTAGTTTGGTGGTATTGCGTGACGTTGCATATGCATTCACGTTAAAAAAACGCATCCAAACGTTTATCATGCAACGCCACGCCACGCCTAGCTAAAGCTCGAAAATGCGAGCTTTTGAGGCGTTTTTCAAGATGGCGGCCTTTACTGATGAACAGTTAATTGAAGCCTGACGACCCAATGTGTAGGCTTCACGCATCGCATGGACGTCACGTTGCATTGCACGACGTTCCCCTACGGTTGTGCAACGCAACGTGATGCAACGTCATGCTGCAGTGTGTAGCAGGCTTTATTGTTTGCTCTCCTGTGGCGCCTTTGATCTCCCCTGTCCATTGAGTCATTAGGTATTACCTTCCAGCACCACAGTACACTCATGCTAGTTCATCTGCAGTGCAGTAACGACGTCCACGTGGTCATGATTCAGCAGAATGTAGTTATTTAACCATACTCAAAAGCAGAATGTGTCTGCAAAAACGCACTGACAACTCTTATGAAGAAAATCCGGACGTGTGAACTATATACCTCAGGGGTTCCCAATCTTTTTCAGCCCGCGGCGCACTTACAAGTTTAGTATTTTGTTATGACGCCCTATACTTTAGTAAACTATTTGGAATAGATATAGTGACTATATATATTTTATAGTCGAAAGAAATAGGTGCCTACAATAATAATAGTTAGGAATATAGGCATAAAAATTAAAACATCCACAATATGAAATTGAGTTTTATTATATTTATAAGAATAGAGGATCGACTCACGGCGCCCCTTTTTACTTTCTACGGCGCACCATGCAGAGCGCCGCGGCGCACACTTTGGGAACCCCGGATATATCTCAAATAATGTAGTTGTTTTCCAGTTCAGCGCCCCTTGGCGGCGTATATATGAGCACAATATAAGGGGTAAACCAGTAGCTCACTTCGTTTTGTTTCCGTTCCCTGATTACACCCCGTGGCCGAGGTATGAACTCCTCCACATCTGCGAGGTGGCGTTGCGAGCGCTGGGGAACCAAACAAAACGATGTGCCACTCTAAATTTAAGACGGTCGCACCTCTCGCATGCGCGAGGTGGCTTTGCGAGCACGCCAGTTACCCAAACAAAACGATGTGCCACTCTACGCTTAGACTCCTCCAGCGGCGAGGTGGCGTTGCTACGCTAGGACATCAACTTATAAAATGCCGACATGAAGTCGGCATACTGGTTTACCCCTTATACTGCGATATGAGTCTATAGCTTCTTCAAAATGGCTGGACCAGATCATGTTTACGCTTGCAATACCAATATGGCATTTTCTTGTGGATTAATGGTATTCCTAATTATCGTGATGTCGTCTGCGGCGTAATTCTGCATTAAGGTGATTCGAATGCTACTTTTGGTTTATTTAAATTACGTTTGCTGTTGCAAAATTTAATTTGCCCGAAGGAGATTAGGGAAAGGAATTGATTTGTTTTATAAACAACATTTGTATAAGAGAAACAACTACTTCCTCGAGATGGAAATTTTTACAAATTTCGCAAAAGTAAGAGTACATGTATATTCCTTAAGACAACAATGCAGTTAGGTTTCATTAACCTATAACTAGAGGGTATATTCACATTGGCATTATGGTATTATTATTAATATTGGAAACTTGTTTTATCTATATCAAGATGTAATGCTACTTGTTTGGTAAGATGATACAGTCAGATCTTCATATACGAGTCCGCACATGGAATAATAATTAAATTTAGGAGCATGGCATGGCCTTGAAGTGCAGCGTTTCGATTGGGCAATCAGAAATTTCAGGGCCATGCCATGCTCCATGCTATTCCATTCTCTACGCTGTTTTTACCCTTACAGCCTTCACCTCTCACCTGTGGGATGTGGTTTGAAGTAATTACACTCTTTGAAGGTTAATTTAAGGTTTGTCTAATGTGGCTAACGCAGGGGTCCCTTTTTAGACGGAAGAGCCAAAAGTTATAATTTAACAAAATTTCTCAGTTTTTAAAGAGCCACTAAAATTGTTGTTTCAATACTTGTTGTTACACAACTTGACATCGAAAGAGCCGCAGGTTGCGACCACTGGGCTAACAGATAGAATACAATAAAACAAAATCAAATTGGGGAAAAACCCTGTTTTTCTCTTTCTAGTGGCTCCCTCTAGTCTTTTCATTCACTCCCTCTGGTGTCTTCTTTAAAGGAGGGAAATTCAAATCTTCTACTTCCTAATACACCACCGTGTCATAATGCATTTTCGGTGGTTTCTGTATAGTATACGCATGCGCAATTTAAATTTCCCATCGATTATACACTTCACATCTATACTCTAGCTCAATAATTTCCGTCCCATGGGTCTCCGTCCAAACTCAGTTTCTGGTAATTCGCTTATGCTAGCACGCGCATATAGATATAGGGGTTTAGGATGGACGGGGGTGGCTCTGTATAAATGAAGCATTAATACAGCGTTGTGTTGGCTATGCATTACATAAGCCATATCGTCAATTTGAATCCCCTCCATCCCATTGGCCGTCGCGTTTCATTTAATCTTTGTCTGCAAAATGATTGATTACTCTGGAGCTCTAAGCACGCACTAAGCTATAAGATATACACCAGAAGTCTATTAAGATTGCGCAAACTGGAAAATGGACTCGGACAAAAAAATACAGAAAGCTCATTAATGAAGCATTAAAATCTGGGGAAAAAACCAAGAGAATTGCGTCTAACTGAACTTTTCTCCCAAATTAACTTGCTTTCAATTTACGGTGTTATCGCCAGCAAACATCTTATTTTTTTACGAAACTTGCTTTCCTTTCTCAACGCACAAATCTATACATTTCTTGACAACTCCTAATATTTCGCTATACAGGGTGAGATAATGTTTGGGAATTTTTCGCATTGGCAAGATTACCTACATGTATAAGGGTAAGAACAGTTTGGGGGCATGAAATTGCATGACGCATGGCATGGTATGAATATACAGCATTCCCATTTAGCAATCGAAAAATTCGCCATTGGGAAACCAATCGGAACGCTGCATTTAAGATAATATGCTATGCCAAATAACAGTGTGGAGCATGCATAGGAGAATAAGCATAGGAATGAATTCCTGAAATCAGCGTTTTGATTGGGAAATCGGAAATTCCCGCCATCGGAAATCCAATCGAAACGCCAATTTCAGGAATTCATTCCTATATGCTTATTCTCCCACGTTCCACGCTGTTCTTACCCTAAGTGGCCGATACTCTGGAGTTGATGTTTAGCCCTCATGTTGCAGAAACATACAAACGTTAAAAATTATAAAACAAATACATGTAAAATCAATAAATAGTGGAAATTAATGCTCATCACACATGTGGTCTGTATTCTGGAAACTACTTGTGATGGATGGGAATGTAGGACCCACTATTCTTTCGTTTGCTTCCAGCGGTTTGGAGAACGCTACTTTTGGTGCACCCTGTACCTCAGTGTTTGCCAAATTTTGTATCTGTCCACTCTGACACTTGACATTCAGTGGCACATTTTGCTCGATTTGTTTGAGTGAGTGTAGACGATTCTCAGATCGCTAGTTGACCCGATAATGCACTCTAGAACTCTGTGATGAATGCATCTTTTGCAAGTTTAAAATCGCCCCAACGTTGACTTTTACGCGCCCTATGGGGGTTACGAGTTGCATGCATGCTGCACAAATGTGACCTTACCTTGACACGTCCCCGTCGTTGAGGTCGCACTCGAATATTCGCAAACTAGTCCTTTGTCTTCGTCGCACAAGTGTGTTCCATCGCAAGTCTCCTGGCGCTGCCTGGCACAGATGGCGCAACATCCGCATCCGTCAGTGATTAGATGGACACCCTCTGGACATCGGGGGGTGATTGGACACTCGCATGGGTAGGTGCAGTGACTTCGAATCTAAATGAACACACACAAAAAAAGAAAACTTAGTTATCTTGTAAGATGGAATTACATGTACGTTAGCTATAGTACTTTCGAGGCACTCGGTATTATATTTGTATATAAATACAATTGAATAAGGGAGGGCACTGGGGGTTAGGGGTGAGTGGGGGAAGAAATAAATATAGATTGTAGAAATCTGTCGGAAAATCTAACAGTGACAGATTGAACGATTAAATCAAAGAAATACGGATTTGAAGAAAAAAAAATTGGCTGATAAATACGCTTCAGCCGAATTCCAAATGATTAATTCGCCCACAAATCTAATTTACGCCTGCAAATATGCCATTTATCAGATTGTGAAATATTTCTCTCATCTCCAGTGAGAAATGTACGCTTCTTTTTTCTCCCCCTATACAGAATTTTTTTTATATATTTTGGCACAGAGAAGGAAATGAAATATGCAGATTAGGAAAGAATATTTATGGCTGAACACTTGCTGTATAAAATATATAGGTCTATTCTTTTATTATAAAACTGAATCTCGGATATAAATTTATTATTAAAACAGATAAAAACGCAAATTTAATTCATTTTAGAGGTAATCTCGTTGGATGATATCGAAAAGGAGACGAACATTGCACATGTTCGGTTTCTAGGATTAACTTAGAACCACTATATATGTAGAAAAGGGGCCATCTTTTGAAATCACGTTACTGCAGCCATTTAAAGTTCATATTCATTATTTCTCGAAGGATTATTAAATGCTTATTGGTTAGTGAAATCACGTGGGAAAAAATCATGGGGACATATTACTTTTTCACACATGATCTCATAAACCAATGGCGATTTGATAACCGCTTATACGCTTAAAAATAATGGAGATGTTTTTCAATATGGGCGCTGTATACATGTGCATGTACTCTATAGTAAGGCTCAAAAGTTAAAGCTACTCAATGATGGTATTAAATTAAATCGACATAATTTGTAACGCTTAGGAGAAAAGGAAAAGCGTTAATTGTTTGTTTGCATATATATTCAACCGGTTACGTCTTCATTGGCAATTATTTAAAGTTGTTCCAAGACAGTTTATAAAAAAGTTGGGGTGGTACTGACTTTTGAGTCACCCTGTATAATTAACACCTTTTAAAATCAAAACGTCAGCCATATATGATTAATACCACTCCTCCTTCTCAGGTAGCCAGATACATCCTAAAGGCAGATTTCACAAATGAAAAATTAAAAAAAAATGTATGTGTTGAAAGGATAATTGAAAGGAAATATGCAATTTACTGTATGTATAAACAAATGTGTACTTTTTGCACAAAATATGTAATGTAGCAATTTGAGCATAAAAGCATTCTATAAACAAACAATTTCAATCTTATAATTTCTAAATGATTTAAAAAAAAAATTATACAGAAAATTGACTCAAACAAGTGAACCAATACGATTTAGTGTGCCACTCTGCGTCTATAGTATTGCCTTTTACCGATTAGTCAGGGAAATCAAACCTATTCTATTTATTGCCCTACAGCTAGCATTGTGACGCTATATGGCAGGTGGTAAAAGAATACCCAATACATGTACACACATATCAGTTACACATTAATTGAAAATCGACAAACATTGCAAGATTTCCCAAATATATCCCAAATACGATATCCATCAATCTGGGACTATCCTTTATTTGGGACAGAGTTCCAATAGCGAATTGAGTATACAGAAAGAAGGAGCCTGACGTGGCTTTAGAAACTCTGTGGATATTACAAATTGCACCAGTTTTCCGATAAAAACAACTTTTTTGGAAAGTTTCCCATATATTTTAATACATTTACGTTGGACTTTCGTTTACTTGTCTGCATTGAAAATGCCACACTCCATGAGCCGCACATTTCAAACGAATTCAAACCTTTTCATCAGTAATCACGCAGCAGGGTTTACAGAGTTGGAAAGATTAAAAGAGTTGCAAGAGCACGTCAGATCGCAATTAAACACTAAGATAAACATCAGTGGTTTGTGCTATTAATGGGACTTGCAACTTCTGTTTTTTTTTCATTTTCTGCAAAGAGATTTAGCGAAAAGGAGTTAGATGTTATGCGATAACCAAAACCAATGTCGAATGCGTTCATCAGAAATTCCTATTTAATTTTTGCATTGGTTGTTTATTTCATCCTCCACTTTTGCATGTAGATTTCATAAATAATTCATATTTTTCGGCATGCACGGATAGAGAACGAGTGTAAGAAAGTAAGCTCATTTAGCTCTCCCAGTCTCTTAATGTTTTGTTGTCTTCGCTAATAAAACCCGGCATTTGTCATGCCCCAGGCTTTCATTTGAATATTAGAGTGAACGCGAGCTTAAATAATTGAATATTTTTAAGAGTTCCGAGAACAAATTTCCGAATTTGGCTTCTCGCTAACTTACTTATGAATGCCGAACGAAGCCTAATACATTTATAGCTCTCTAATTTCCGTCTTGGATGCACTTGTGGGGAAAAACAGTCTTAGAATAAAGGCACACACCCAATGACTTGTGTAGTCTTCCCCCGAAGCCTAATAAAAATTATAACAATAGGTCTTTAATGTGCGTGCACGCAACGTCGTCCTCCATTATGCGTTTATTAAGTAATTGAACATATACAGGCTTCAATTACGAAATTAAAATTATTGTTGAACGTCTTGCATGAGAGTCTCAAGATGGTTGCGTGTTAAGTACTACATGTACATCTATCTTGGAACGTTTTCGTTTGTTTACTTCAAGGTGGATATGGTTTACTTATTTTATGACTGACAACTACAGTACCTAATTTTGGGATATGAAGGAAGGCTTTACAAAATGTACATGTAGGTCTATATTTTTTGAAATAATTTAGTAGTATGTTTAGTCAGCAACCTCTGGTGACTAATCAGTCCTTGGCAAGATGTAAATCTTGCAAATCTATGTAATCTATGTAAATCTATGTAATCTATGTAAATCTATGTAAATGTAAATCTAATTGCTTGCTAACCTACAATGTACAAGGGGTATACATGTATATATATATATGCAAGCAGTGATTGCTAACCTACACGGGGCATGTTAGCAAGCGGGCATTGCTGGTTGAACATTCGTTTGACCTTGAACTTGGAATTTAATTACCTGTATTCTGACTGTATGCTACCAGCATTCCTCTCATTTTTCTTTACTGCTTTTTGGTCAGGGACGTAGTTTGCTACATTAATTTGCATAATTGCTAGTACATCCCTAACCTTTCACTTAAAATTATGGGAAATTCCTTAACCTAAAAAACTGTATTTAACCAGGACAGTAGTTGGTTCATCAGTCAGTTATTTGTGAACTTCAATGAGGTGAGACCTCTCGTGCCACGTGCTACTTAAGTATTGATTTACTAAGTTAATTTTTTTTTTGATTATGTTATTTTTAGTTTAAGTTTGTGCTCAATTTAAGTTGTTATGCATAGTTTTAAGTGCTCTAATAAAACCATTTCATGAACAATAAAAACCTCTGCAAATTGATTACTCTACAAACCCAGTATGTATTCTCCAAATGCATTCCCTTCCCCCATTATTTCAATTTTTATACTGATTTTAGATGTACTGAATACAGTTGCCTTAAATTAATTGGCAAGATCAATAAAAAGTCAACATTCTGTTACCCCCATTTCTGATGTATGACATCGTTCATGGACGGTCCCCGAGTACTTAGTCTTGTTTCTCATAGTTTTGACAGCCCCTTGACATGGGGGAGAGACACGCCAGTTGTCATTCCCCCCAATCTGAAAATCCACCTTCTCACCCCCGAGCCTGCTCGCGTCTCACTTTTGTCTTTTGAACATATGTCGTACTTCATGAACACGAATGTCGTAATTTGCAACAGTTCAATATGGTTTTTGCTCGTTGCCTCGCATAATAACGCTATGGTTGCGTTCGTGTTTTAGGTCTAATGGAGTCGCATTGTTGGGCTCGTTTTTGTGCTTAACTCCGGAATTGAATGTCACCGGCAGCAGTTTCTCAGCGAAATGATGGAGGGCTTCATAACGTAAAAAGCAATTAATCTTCTTTTTTTTTTCTATAACCCCCACCTCCCTCAATTCCCTCCCTTTTGAAATCTTCTCTGCACAGCAGAACGTGCCTACGACGCTCCATCCCCCGGCCCGTCATGAACTAAAACCGCTCGAAAAATGCTTAAAATCTACATTCAGACAAATTGGCTTCATTATGACGGGGGGCTCTCACGTCATACATATTGCGCAAATATTTATAGGGGGCTCGTGTACGTCTCGCCCGTCGTAAGCCACGGAAATAAATTCGCGCTTTGAATTATTGAGGCGCTTTAGCTGAAGAAAAAAAAAATGTGCGGGAGGGAAAAAAAGCCAAAGGCAATTTGTACGCTTGTCATCGCCAGCCTAAGACAATATATTCAAATGTCTGTATATGCCGAGCGTGTTTGTTGCTTTTTCAAACATCGGGGCTTTGCGCATTAAGCCTAATTAAATGTTGTTTTGTGTTTTTGAACATGAATGCAATGTGGCTTTGGAGCCCTGGGCGGATGCACTTTGAATCAAAATTGCAGCGGTGAACTAAAAACTGGTGCGGGGATTAAAGGATTGTAGCAATTCTAGCTAAGTTTCAGCCCATTTGGAGCAATTCTAGCAACATTAGATTTTATATCTGTCGAAAAGTAGTGGAGACAGTCAAGTATCTTGGGGTTTGGATATAACCAATGATTTGTCCTGGAAGTACCACATCACTAGAATAATAATAGGTGTAGCTAACCAACGACTGCGGTTTGTCCAGCGTATGCTGCGGCAATGCCCACAGCATGTAAAGGAAACTGGCTACATTGCCCTAGTTTGCCAGATGGTGGAGTACTGTGCTCCTGTCTGCATGCGGTGGTTGCCATCCAGAAGCTGGAGATGGTTCAGCGCAGGGCAGCGCGATTTGTGAAGGGCAGTTACCAGCATTCAGTGAGCGTGACTGAGATGCACCATTCTCTGGGCTAGGAATCCCTTAGATCTAGAAGAAATAGCTTGTCTATGGGCCTATTTCGGCGTTTTTTTGTCTGCCTTAAAACGCAAACCTTGCTGGGCACGTTTTGACTCCAAATGAACGTCGGGTTGGTAGAAATTCTCACTCTAGGCAGTTCCAAGAGATACGAGCTAAATCAGATGCATATTTTTGGTCCTTTTTGCGAGGGCTATTAGGCAGTGGAATGGCCTCCCCAAGAGTAGCACATGCCTGCGAGAAGTTTAGTTGACATATTTGACATTGGAGCTCTTTTATAGGGAGTGCCAGCTTTGCAGGGTTTTCTTTGCTGCTGACAGTCCCCCCTACCACAAGGCTTTTACTAGCTGACAATAGGATAATTAAATAAATAAATAAAAAGCGATTTTAAGTGTATCCCATTTCAGAGAATCATTTTTGATTATCCATTATGAATGTCTTTTTTGCTATCCTTGGTTTAAGGGCTTTCTTTGTCTTTTAGGGATGCCCCTCCTCATTGTGGTTGCCAACTGGTTTTCTTGACCATTATTGGATGCCTTCTTAGTTGTAATTCTTTCTCCTTCATTCTTTCATACTGGCCCTTGTTTGGATGTCCTTTATGAATACCCCTTTTTATTTTGAATGTTCGTGGAAGTTGTAATGTAGCCTGTAATAAAGAGTCTTTGTCATATTCTTGTATGCCCTTCTTGATTGTAGTTTTTAACTTAATTTTTGACCATTTTTGGATGTTAATTGTCAATGTTGTCACTCTCTATACTAACTTCTCATTGGTGCTGAACTTTCTTTGGACGTCCTTTATTGATGCCCCTCTTAATCGTGGTTGTCAGTTTGGTTTTTAACCATTCTTGGATGCTGCTTTAGTTGTGGTTCTTTATCATACGCACTTTGTTGCTGAACCTTCTTGATTGTGCTTGTCAACTTGGTTTTAGACCATTCTTAATGCTGTCTTGGTTGCAATTCTTTATCTTACGTTATCTTTTTGTTCTCATCCTTCTTGCAACGTCCTTGATAGATGCCCTTCTTGATTTTGGACCATCGTGCGCCATTTGTTATGGTTGTCATCATAGCTTTTCTTGCATTCTGGATACTTTTAGTTATTGTGACTGCTTATACATACACGTATCTGTTTTATGGATGACGTACAAATAGAAAGTTTTTGGACGTCCCCTATATAAATAACTTTTTATATTTTAAACTGTGGATCGTTTTGGAACATTTACGGATTGCCAATTGGGTGAAGCGATTATATACTGTACAGTGAAACCTGCGAATAAGAGCCCTCCATAGCGTACTACTTGGGAATAGCGCACCCTCGCAGTCAGCACGGATCGATTTTATAGAACCAACTGCCTCCATATAGCATTTTCCCTGCGAAACACGACATGCGCACTGGTTTCTTGGGACAAAATTACGGTTTTACCTGCAAAGAGCGTATGCCAAAGCATGCAACCATGAATTTTCACCCCCTGGGAAATCCCAAAATAAGGGCGATAAATGTCAAATTAAATACATTAGCATAGTGAATGCATGTTTACCGTTTTGAAAAGGGATTTAGATACATGCATGTACACTTAATATAAAGTCTACAATATAATAATAATAATAAAAGTTTATTCACAAAAGAATAGGAATGGACAGGTTTAAAGGAAAACGCTTATGCCCAACCCAGTTAAAAGGACAG